>JACGDI010002003.1:571888-585311 GCA_014898725.1 Jacaranda copaia
GATTTGGTTTTATTTTTTTATTTTATTGCCCATCCCCAAGGCCTCTTTGGTTTCATTTTCAAAATTCATTAAGATTTTTTACTATTTCAAAATAAAAACTACACGTTATTACCTAATGTATTTTGATTTTGGTCTTCAAAACAAATTCTCCAGTAACAATTTCTTTCATTAATCTATACATCTTTTCTCTATTATCATTATTATTATCTTTTCATCTATAATCTATTAAATTTAATATAATCATTAGTTTTTTAATAATTTATTCAAACATAATTTATTTTCAACTAGTTTCACTAAATATTTTTTTAAATTTTAAAAACAATGGAAATGCAAAATGAAATCAAAAGCAAAACCAAATGTCCCTTGGTGAGAAGGAATGCTGAAAGCCAAAAAAGAAATGGGCACTTATTGAAAACTACCAAAAACACTTTTCAATTTTGTAATTAGTTTTCACTTGATTTTGTTTAAATTAAGCTCCCTAGTTTTGTTAAAATGTTAGAGTTCATTCCATACTTGATTTGATAAAAATGTCCTTAAATATAATATTTTTTACTCATTTTTTTTCATTTCTTTATCATATACAAAAGCAATAGTAAACCCTAGCAATGACATTATCATCTCCAGAATAGAAAGAAAAGAAAAAACGCAACAAGCTCCACGGTGAGAATGAGAATAATCATGAGAGCTAACAACTACCAACCCAACATCTGCATTGTCTTTTTCTCTTTTCATTTTCACGTTTTTGGGTTTCTTCTGCTTCTCAGTTGCTTATGAGTTTTTTGTATTTTTTCAATAATGTTAACTAGTAGTGAAGTTGGAGTATTCAATCAAGTGTTGGGTGGTTGTTACTACAAAGGCTAGTTCCATATAATGTCAATTAAGGATAGTATGACTTTAATGGTCATGTGCATTAATCTCATAAGAAAATGAAGTGAAATTAATACCGAGCTCTTCAGTTTGTGATACATAGCTCCACATTAAAGATTGTATGTGACTTTGACTAATGACAACGATGTCTTGAATATGGTCTTACTGCATTTGGCATTGAAGATAATCATTGTTAACATTCTAGTAAACCAAAATGATGAATCAAGCAACAGTGCCAAAAAAAGCAGTGATGTTTTAAGGTATTACTTTCACAAAATCTAAATTCTACTACAGTTTGTAAAGTTTTTGTACATCAAGTGTTCTAAAATTGTACTTTATTTATTTGAAAATCTTTCTCTACTTGGAGCATTCTACATTATTCTTCATTGCAAATGAAATTGTACTTCATTTGACAAAAATTTTACACTATTATTTAAGTTTTATATTTTAAGTGTTCTACTAATGGATTATTAAAAATTGTATTGCAATTGCTAGGGTTTTATACTTCAGAGGTTGGGAAATTATACTTCACTTTATCTAAAATCGTACTTCTTTTTTTTTTTTTGAAATTATACTTCATTTTACCTAAATCTATACTTTATTCATTGAAACTCTATACTTCAAGTGTTCTATTTAATGATTATCCAAAATTGTACTACAATTGCTAGGGTATTATACTTAAACTGTTATGAAATTGTACTTTACTTTATACAAATTTGTACTCCAGTTATCTGAAATTGTACTTCATTTCATATAAAATTATATTCTATTTATATTTTAAATGTTCTACTAATTGATTATTCAAAATTATGTTACTATTACTAGCCGTTTATACTTAAAAATGTTCTCAAACTGTATTTCTTTTATCTAAAATTGTACTTCAATTTTTTGAAAGTATACTTCATTTTACAAAATTTATACTCTATTTATAAAAGTTTTATACTTTAAGTGTTCTATTTATTGATTATCAAAAATTATACTGCCTTTGCTGGGGTTTTATACTTCAAGTGTTCTGAAGTTGTACTTCACTTTATTTAAAATTGTACTTTAGTTTTTTGAAATTATACTTACTTCATTTTACAAAACTTGATCATTGAAGTATTCCAAAATTATACTTTATTTTATCTAAACTTATACTTCAATTAGCTGAATCTATTATTTAAGTTTTAATAATGGATTATCAAAAAAATGTACTGCTTGTGTTAAGGTTTTATACTTTAAGTGTTTTAAAATTATACTTCACTTTATTAAAATTATACTTTTTTTTCTAAAATTATACTTCATTTTATCTAAACATGTATTATATTCATTGATGTTCTACACTTCAAGTGTTCTATTATTGATTATCTAAAATTATACTATTTTTGCTAGGATTTTATACTTCACGTGTTTTGAAATTATACTTCACTTTATCTAAAATTGTACTTTTATTTTTTGAAATTATACTTGCTTTATTTTACAAAACCTGTAATCTATTTATTGAAGTACTATACTTCAAGTGCTTCGAAATTGTATTTCATTTTATCTAAACCTGTAGTTCAATTAGTTGAATCCATTATTTAAGTTTTATACTTTAAGTCTTCTACTAATAAATTGTCAAAAATTATACTGTCTCTACTGGGGTTTTATATTTCAGGTGTTCAGATATTATACTTCACTTTATCTAAAATTGTACTTCTTTTTTTCTGAAATTATATTTCATTTTGTAATTTATTTTATCTAAACATGTACTCTATTTATTGAAGTTTTATACTTCAAGTGTTCTATTTATTGATTATCCAAAATTGTATTGCAGTTGCTAGGGTTTTTCAACTGTTTCACATTATACTTCATTTTATATAAATTTGTACTCTAATTATCTAAAAGTTTACTTTATTTCACTTAAAATTATACTCTATTATTTAAGTTTTATAATTCAAGTGTTCTATTAATTAATTATCCAAAATTATACTGCTATAACTAGCTATTTATACTTGAAATGTTCTCAAATTGTACATCTTTTATCTAAAATTGTAATTCAATTTTCTAAAATTATACTTCACTTTACAAAACCAGTAGTCTATTTATAAATATTTTATACTTTAAGTGTTCTATTTATTGATTATTCAAAATTATACTGCCTTTGCTGGGATTTTATACTTCAAGTATTCTGAAATTATACTTCATTTTATCTAAAATTGTACTTCAATTTTTTGAAATTATACTTGCTTCATTTTACAAAATCTGTAATCTATTCATTAAAGTACTATATTTTAAGTGTTTCAAAATTATACTTCATTTTATTTAAACATGTACTTCAATTAGCTAAATCCATTATTCTTTACTTTATCTAAAATTGTACTTTTTTTTATAAAACTATATTTTATTTTACCTAAATCTGTGCTCTATTTATTGAAGTACTATACATCAGTGCTCTATTTATTGATTATCCAAAACTGTACTGCAGTTACTAAAGTTTTATACTTAAACTGTTCTGAAATTGTACTTTATTTTATACAAATTTATACTCCAATTATTTAAAATTATACTTTATTATTTAAGTTTTATACTTTAAGTGTTCTACTAATGGATTATCAAAAATTATACTGCAGTTGCTAAAATTTTATACTTCAAATATTCTAAAATTATACTTTTTTTTCAGAAATTATACTTCATTGGTCAACCTCAAAGGATGCAGTCGAGAAGAAAATTGGTTTGACCAATGCATCGCATAATGATTGGCTTTAACTAGCAACTCAATTGATGTATGAAGAAATTGCATATATGGGGAGGGTTAGACATTCAAGGATGCTCAAAAGTTCAGAATTATGCTTAATAATTATGCGGTTTCTACTTTGCGGTCATTTAAATACAAGAAAAATGACAACAAAAAAATCATAGCCGTTTGTAGTGATGAAAATTGCAAATGGAGAATCTATGCATCAAGGCATGAGGTTGATAAATTATTTGGCATTCAAAAATGCAATCTAGAGCACACATCGGTGAGGCTAATCTTCGAACAGAAGGACATCCTAAAGTCGATTCTGCTGGGGTTGCTAACATTGTGAAGGATAAATTGAGATCAGAGCCATGTTATCAGCCCTCTACCATATTGAAAGATGCTAACAGAGAATACAGTGTTGAACTTAGGTACCATAAAGCATGGATGGGTAAGAAATTAGCTATGCTCAACATCCATGGCGCTGGAAGGGATCTTATGATAAGTTGAGGTGGCATTGTAATATTGTGAATAGGACAAACCTTGGAAGTATTGTAGACTGTGTGATTAACCCAATTAGTCAAAAATTTTATTTGTTATTTATATGTTTTAGTGCTTGCCTTATTGGTTTTCTCAAGGAATGCAGATTGTTGATATTTTAGATGGCACCGATATTAAAAATAAATACAAATGATGCTTACTCAGTAGTATCAATAAGGATGCTAATGATAACTTGTTCATGCTAGCATATGCAGTTGTTGACTCTGAAAATTACATTAATTAGGAGTAGTTCTGCTTTAAGCTAAGAAGTGTTTTAGATTCTCAATATCTACCTGGCTTATCAAGATTTACTTTCTTCTTCGATCAACATCCAGGTCTTCTTAAGGCCCTCCCCATGATATTTTTCAGTAACCACCATGTATATTGCTTGAGACACTTAGTGAATAATTTTAAAAAATAAGTAAGTGTACTTTATCTTTGTTTGTGAAATAATTATGTGAAATAAACTCTAATTTATAACATTAGTACATTACTATTCTATTATTTTAAATTCAAGTATTAAGGAAATATCCTCTACATACAAAAAATATTAGTGCTCTATTTTTATGAAAGCTGCATATGTGCCTACAAGGTAAGAGTATACATGACATGTAGATAGCATCTTAGACTCATTGCCACTTGCCAGAGACTTTATTATGCAGTTTGACCCACCATGTTGGGCAAATTCCTTATTCAGTGGAGATCAATTTGGGGTAATAAATAATAATCAAGCAGAATGTTGGAGTAATTAGGTTAAACCAACCTAATTTATACCAATTACACCCATAGTTGATCAAATACGCATGCAAATAATGCTTATGATGCATGATTGATGAGAAGAATCTCATAAGATGGTTGGTCAATTATGTCCCAAGCAAGAAAAGAAGTTGGTAATCAATTATATGCGTTCTTGTAACTTAAAAGTTATCATCTCTAGTGGTTGGAGCTTTAAGGTGATTGAGTAAGATAAATTGTATGTTGTGGATTTACATAGCAGCATTTGTTCGTGAAGAGTATGGCAGATTGATAAAATACTATGCAAACATGCTTGTGCTTGTATCGAGTCAAGGTCATTTTTACCATATGACTTCATCGATCAATATTACCAAGCTGAGATGTATCAACAAGCATACGAAGTAGTGATAAACCTTATTCCTACGTTTGATATGAATTTGTCCCCACCAGATGATGATGGCATCATTAATACACCTGATTGTCGATCTCAGCTGGGCATAGAAGGACACAGAGGATTTCATCACAAATTGAGAAATGTGTAATTAAGTGTAAAAGGTATGGTAGAACAGGGCATAATCGTTGAACTTGCAAAGAATCAGTAAACTAGCTAAATTTTGTATCTAAATCTGGGATAATTGTACTTGATTTCTTGACATTTGTACCTCAACAAAATACATTTTATATTTTATTTATTTTGGGTTTGTACTTTATTGTCCTCAAATTGTACTCAAATTCACTACTCAATTTCAATTGAATTGAAGTATACTTCAACGAAACACATTTTATACTTTATTTGTTTTGAGTTTGTACTTCATTTTACTCAAATTGGCTGTCTAATTTCAATAGAACTAAAGCGTACTTCAACAAAATACATTTTATACTTTGTTTGTTTACGTTTGTACTTTATTTTTCTCGAATTGTACTCAAATTCACTGTCCAATTTCAATTAAATTGAAGTAAACTTCAACATAACACATTTTATACTTCGTTTGTTCTAGGTTTGTATTTCATTGCCCTCAAATTGTACTAAAATTGATTGTCCAATTTCAATGGAAATGAAGTGTATTTGAATGAAACACATTTTATACTTTGTTTGTTCTGAATTTGTACTTCATTGCCCTCTTAGTGCCAGTATACTTCAATGAAACACATTTTATATTTTATTTTTTTTGAGTTTATACTTCATTTCTCTTGAATTGTACTCAAAATCGCTGTCCAATTTCAATTGAATTGAATTGTATTTCAATGAAACACATTTTATACTTTGTTTGTTTTAGGTTTATACATCATTTCCCTTGATTGGTACTCAAATTTAGTGCCTAGATTCAATTGAATTGAAGTGTACTTCAACACAAAAATATTTATACTTTGTTTGTTTTGTATTTCATTTCACTCAAATTGTACTCAAATTCACTGCCTAATTTTAATGAAACTAAAGTGTACTTCAATGAAACACATTTTATACTTTGCTTGTTCTGGGTTTGTATTTCATTGTCTTCAAATTGTACTCAAATCTGCTATCCAGTTGCAATTTAATTTAAGTGTACTTCAATACAACACATTTTATACTTTGTTTGTTCTGCATTTGTACTTCAGTTTCCTTAAATTGTACTAAACTCACTACCCAATTTCAAGGATAAATATTATAAATACTTGATGAAAAATTACACTTACATACAAATAATATTATAAATAAAGAATGCTTCAATTTACATATGTATTTACAAACAAAGTAATATTTCTTGACATTTTTACCTCATTTTGGCAATTTTGTACTTAATAACTTAATATTTTTACTAATATTATTGAATTGAAATTTGTTCAATGATTTGAATTTTAAGTCTTGATAATTAATAACCAAATTATAAAATGTGTGTAATATTTATCATATGAATAAAATAATGTTAAAGTTTTAATTTGTTAACTACTAGTGTTCAATAGATGAATATTGTCAATCGCAATAATGAAAGAATACTTATACTTTCAAAGATATAAACAAATGAGAATTTGATAATAATATCCACACTATCACCAGTACAAATATATACTTCAAATGATCCGATAATCTCAAAATATTTTACTTGACCATCATTATAATTGTTGGAGAAAAATTATTCAATTGCAATAAGTGTATTTCAAAACAATATATTTTATACATTGTTAGTTCAATATTTGTACTTCATTACCCAAATTGTACTCACATTCACTACCTAATTTCAATTGAATTGAAGTGTACTTCAATAAAACACATTTTATACTTTGTTTGTCTAGGTTTGTACTTTATTGCTTTTAAATTGTACTCAAATTGGTTGTCTAGTTTCAATAGAATTGAAGTTTACTTCAACAAAAAATATTTTATACTTTATTTGTTCTGGGTTTGTACTCATTTCCTTCGAATTATACTCACATTCACTGCCCAATTTTAATTGAATTGAAATAAACTTCAAAGAAACACATTTTATACTTTGTTTGTTTTGGGTTTATACTTCATTGTCATCAAATTGTATTCAAATTGGCCGCCCAGTTTCAATGAAATTAAAGTGTACTTCAATTAAACACATTTTATACTTTTTTTGTTCTGGGTTTGTATTTCATTTCCTTCAAATTGTATTCACATTCACTGCCTATTTTCAATTGAATCAAAGTGAACTTCAATGAAACACATTTTATACTTTATTTTTTTTGGATTTGTACTTCATTGCCCTCAAATTGTACTCAAATTCACTGAGCAGTTTCAATTGAGATGAAGTGTACTTCAACAAAACACAATTTATACTTTGTTAGTTTTGGGTTTGTACTTTTTTTCTCTAGAATTGTACACATATTCATTGCCCAGTTTCAAATGAATTGAAGTTACTACAACGGAACATATTTTATACTTTCTTTGTTTTGGGTTTGCACTGCATTGTCCTCAAATTGTATTCAAATTTATTGAGCAATTTCAATTGAGCTGAAGTGTACTTCAACAAAACACATTTTATACTTTGTTAGTTTTAGATTTGTATTTTATTTCCCTCGAATTGTACACATATTCACTGCCTAGTTTTAATTGAATTGAAGTTACTTCAACAAAATACATTTTATACTTTATTTGTTTTGGGTTTGTACTTCATTGCTCTCAAATTGTACTCAAATTAGCTGCCCAATTTTAATTGAATTGAAGTATACTTCAACGAAACACATTTTATACTTTGTTTATTTTGAGTTTGTACCTCACTTTACTCAAATTTTATTCAAATTAGCTACTCAATTTCAATGAAATTGAAGTGTATTTCAATAAAACATATTTTATATTTTGTTTGTTTGTGTTTGTACTTTATTTTCTTTGAATTGTATTCAAATTCACTGGGCAGTTTCAATTGAGTTGAAGTGCATTTCAACGAAATACATTTTATACTTTATTTATTCTGTGTTTGTACTTCATTTCAATCAAATTGTACTTAGATTCACTGCTTGATTTCAATGAAATTGAAGTGTATTTCAATAATACACATTTTATACTTGTTTGTTTTGAGTTTGTACTTCATTGCTCTCAAATTGTACTCAAATATTGAAACTGAGCATATTATACTTCAATGTAACATAGGTTATACTTTGTTTATTCCACATTTATACTTTATTTTTCTCAAATTGTACTCGATTCACCATTCAATTTCAATTGAAAATATTATAAATACTTGATGAAAAATTATACTTACATACAAAATAATGTTATATACAAAATATGATTCAATTTACATATGTATTTATATACAAAGTGTGATTCAAATCTTGGCATTTTTATGACTTAATATTATATATGCCATTTTTGCATGATATTTATCCATGTCAATTGTTCTAGTAGTCCTCCAAAACTTGGGGGTGTTTATAACAAAATATTCTGCCCAAAGGCACACATAGACACCACAATCTATTACACCTTTTTGTTGTCTGCTTTTTTTTTTTTTGCCTCATGTATTCATCCACATGACACCCTAATGAACACTTCATGTATCGAGAATAGAATGAAGCCAACAAAAATATTGGTCAGTTGTTGACTCCCTACTTTATGAAGAAATCATAGGAAAATGAAGCAAACTTACAATGGCAATAGCTATCGGTTTGTATTTGGCGGCTATTATTGAATTCGTATACAAGAAAAAAATGAGTCAAGGTGTCGAGGAAAACCAAAAACCAGTGATGGTGCTAACAAATTGGTAGGATTATGTAACGACATTGGTTTACAAAATCGAACGTGAGCTCTTCCAAATCATTACGGGTGAAGTAGTTAAGTATAGATATCAACTCCACAAATTCTTCATCCATAATATCCTGCATGTTGCATCCCTCGAGTCTATCTAATATATTAGCCTATGAAATATAAAATATATAGTTAAACTAATTGGAAACATGAACCAAATTAAGTTAAGAAACTGCCACATACCTACACTATTGCGAATGTAAACCACACTTTGTGTGACATTTATTGCCAAAAGATGGGCTACATAATATCGGCATGTAGCAGTCCACCATGTCACAAGTAAGTTTTCCTCCAAATAAGAGCTCACAAAAGTTTCTTCCATCTAGAAACTATCCTGCTCCCTCCCAGACAGTCACCCTACACAATTGTTAATTATTAGTTCATACACCAATTTATCCAAAAGAAAAATAATAAGAAAATTTTATTTACTCAAATTATTTTTTCTGATAAAGTTGTCGATGACTTTTCGATTTTCTATTGAAATAAGAGCATGACCTCTATAATCAGTCATTTCTTTATAGGGATTAGATGCTTCAATCTTTAGGTTAGTTGGTTCATCTGCCACCTGGATTGGGCTGATGTCTTTGGTCTTTTATGGTACAAAACATAGCATATTAGGTACAAAGTATCAACTATTGAAGTACAAAAGATTAGCACATTAAGTACAAAGTATCAACTATTGAAGTATCCCTTGTTGAAGTACAAAATATAACCAACATGGAGTATAAAACCCAAGCACATTAAGTACAAAGTATTAACTATTGAAGTATCCCTTATTAAAATACAAACTATAACCAACGTGGAGTACAAAATGCAAGCACATTAAGTACAAAATATCAACTATTGAAGTACAAAATATAACCAACATGGAGTAAAAAACTCAAGCACATTAAGTATAAAGTATGAACTATTGAAGTATCCCCTATTGAAGTATAAAATATAACCAACTTGGAGTACAAAACTTAAACACAGTAGGTATAAATTATCAACTATTAAATACAAAAGATCAGCACATGAAGTACAAATATCCCAACATGAAATACAAAAGATCAGCACATGAAGTACAAATTTTGCCAACATGAAGTACAAAAGATTAGCACTTTAAGTATAAATATCAACAATTTGGAGTACAAAAGATTAGCACATTAAGTACAAATATCACCAACATAAAGTATAAGATATCATTACATTAAGTACAAATATCAACCAATCAAGTATAAGATATCATTATATTTATTACAAATAGACAGTTTACAAATGAAATGCAAATAGCAAAAACTTAAAATATTAAGTAGTTGACAACACCTTATTCTCTTCTTGTTCTTCGTTTTTTTGTGCATGAGGATGAGGACGATAGGTCTTTGTCACTTGTCTTGCTCTTTTGGCTGGTGCTCGGGGGTTGACAAAATCTACAGATTTCTATTTTAGCTTTCTATCTTGATTACACACATTTGTCACAATCAAAGACATGACATTTGCCACTTCAATCTCGAATTCCTTGAACTCAACTACTTGAATTGGTACATAATGTTCTGTTTTCAAAGGTTTAAAGAAATCTGAAGAATCATCATAGTGTTTTGTTTGACTTTCTTCATGCAATGTGTCTTCAGATTCATCCCCTTCTTTCTGTGCATCATCTACCAAATCAAGTCCTCTCTCCTGTATATACTCACAAGCTTCCTGTTCAAGCTCCTCCCTATCAGTCTTGTCCTCAACTAGATGCTCCTCATCACCTTGCTCCTTCATTACCATCATATCAAATGAAGTAATTTTTTCTTTCAATGATTTAATTTCTTCAACTTTCATCGTAATAATTGATTCATATATTGTATGATCACAAACATGGATTTCATTAATAGCAGTATTGGAAGCCTCTAATTTCTTGATCAAAATTGCCAATCTAATTCCTCTAAAGTAGGATTGAGGGTAACAACCTATTACAATGAAAATAATTATCAAATTTAAATTATTATACAAAAAGCTGCCAATGAATTATTACAATTATTATCATTTCTGTTGTAACTTGTTTCAATTTATTCTTTACCTCCTCCACATTATGTGGGAGTTTGCTATTTTTTCATTGGTAAAAGCGTGGAAACTCAAACAAACTCACTAGTGAAGCCAATGACAGGATGCGTTTATAAACCCATGCTTGTCATTCATAAATAGAAAAATTATACTCACTTAAATATAAATATAATCAATGTTATTAGAAAAATAAAGTAAACACTTACTATCAAATCAACTGTGCACCCGTTAATATACTTTTTAGTTCTTTCTCCACCTACTCCTAAATGATCTTCATATATTGGATAAAAAAAATTATTTACAGCTATACCTCATGCATATAGACCAACTCTAGATAAATTGTTCAAATATAGTAGGAGAAATCATGGAGTCCAATAATTAGATGTTGGAAACAAAAAACAATTAAGAACAAAAAGTATGTACAACTTACAAAAATTATTCAAGTCCTCCTCACTATTCTTATATACATACTCTTCAAATTCTTTTGCTATTTCAGATCTAGTTATATTCTACAGCTTTTTAGAAAAAAAGCTGTCAAAAGTTGAAGACTTTATCTTCAATGTTATATCAACAGATTGCTTAATATATGGCAACCCCAAAACCATAGAAAATTCAGCTGTACAAAGAGGAACCTCAATCCCCTTCGAAAAATAAAATGACAGCTTTTTTTGGTCAAACCTCCTAAGTATAGCTTCAAGCCGAATGAAGCTTGAACTTAACTTAGGCATATCCATGTATATATAGAAATGGGTTTTCCTCAATATATCAAAATGTTTTGACTCCATCTTAAATTTTACAATCTCCAATTTACTCTGAAAATATTGAGAGGAGCAACGAGAGTAAACCTTATAATATCTTGGCTTTGCTGCAATTAGATAAAGAAAAATTAGTATATAAACAAATTATAAACTAACTCTTTTAGATAATGTGTACTGAAAATTTGAATATTTTGTATTATATATGCTTCTAAAATGTACTTCAAAACACATAATATATACTACACTTTTAGTTAGTGTATACTTCAGGCTAGAATATTTTATACTATAGTTGCTTCTAAAATATATTGCAGACACATAGGTTATATATTACACTTTTATTTAATATATACTGCATGCTTAAATATTTTATACTATAATTATTTCTAAAATATACTGCAAATATAAAGATTATATACTATACTTTTAGTTAATATATACTGCAGACTTGAGTATTTTTGTACTATAGATGCTATTAAAATATACTACAATTATTCTAATTATGTACTACACTTTTTTCTAATGTGTACTCTAAACTTGAATATTTATACTAATTTACTTTTAAAATATACTGCATGTACACAGATTATAAACTATAATTTTATTTAATCTGCAGGTTTAAACATTTTGTTCTATAGATGTTTCTAAAATGTATTGCATCCACACAATTTATATATTATAATTTTGCCTAATGTGTACTGCAAGTTTGAATGTTTCATACTACATTTGCTTTTAAAATGTATTACAGTTGCACAAATTATATACTAAACTTTTTCCTAATGAAAACTACAAGATTGGATATTTTATACTACATTTGCTTTTAAAATGTACTGCAATTACAAAGATTATATACTACACTTTTGCCTAATTTGTATTCAAAGTTTGAATATTTTATATTATATTTACTTCTAAAATATATTATAGTTACACATATATACTACACTTTTGCCTAATGTGTATTATAAATTTGAATATTTTATACTACATTTGTCTCTAAAATATATTGCAGTTACACATATTATATCCTACAATTTTGTCTAATGTGTACTGCAAGATTGAATATTTTATATTATATTTACTTCTAAAATGTACCATAGCTACACAGATTATATACTACACTTTTACCTAATATGTACTACAAGATTCAATGTTTTATATTATATTTGCCTCTAAAATATATTGTAGTTACACGAATAATGTACTACACTTTTTGCTTAATGTGTACTGCAAACTTGAATATTTTGTATTATAGATAATACATTACCATTTTTAGATAGTTTTACCGTATAATTTCATTATATAATTTCAGGTACAAAGAAGTATAAATTCCAAAAAGGTTAAATCCAACTTTCATACATTTCAAGTACAAATTAGAAACTTTTCATTTCACAATCATATGTATATCAAATGGGTTCAAATGTTTAACGACTAAAAAAGGAATAAAAATTCGAAACATGAGAAAATAGACAAGAAATAAGTGTAACATTGAAAAATCATGAACATTTAAAACTATAAATGCAGAAAATATACCTTTATTTTTTTGATCACTTTTTTTTGTAT
>JACGDI010002003.1:585411-606623 GCA_014898725.1 Jacaranda copaia
ACCCCGGTCCTCCGCCATCTCCGCCATCTCCGTTGATGGGCCGCAACCCCCAGAACCCTAATTATTCTCTCCAATTTTCATTTCTTTAAACTTGTGGGTGGTTGCCGACAAAGGTTGCCTGCTATGGCGGAAGAGAAAGAAGAGAACTCATTCAAAGACTTGGGAGTAAACGAACACTTAGCTGAGGCGTGCGATAATCTCGGCTGGAAAAATCCTACAAAAATACAGGTGGAAGCCATACCTATTGCTCTCGAGGGAAGGGACATAATCGGACTTGCCCAAACCGGGTCCGGTAAGACCGGCGCATTTGCAATTCCGATCCTGCAGTCGCTTCTCGAAACTCCACAGGCCTTTTTTGCCTGTGTGCTTTCCCCCACACGTGAACTTGCTATTCAAATAGCGGAGCAGTTCGAAGCCTTGGGGTCGGGAATTGGTGTCAAATGTGCGGTGGTAAGATAATATAACAAAATTCTCTTACAGTTGCTGCTAGGAGTATTGAGTATTTTGTTTATGGGCCATTTGGTGGATGTTTCTTTTGCAGCTTGTGGGAGGGGTGGACCAAGTGCAGCAGAGCATTGCCCTCGGGAAGCGGCCGCATATTGTTGTGAGTTTGTGTTTTAGTACAATTGAATCTCACTATCTTATCTTCTCAAGTAGGCATAAGAGCGTTTTGAAAACTTTTACCTAGTTAACAAAATTCAGTATAGGGAATACGGTTTGGTGACATAATAAAGAGCTGTAGCAGCTTCACTTCATATGGAGCACATACTGTGTTGAGTTAAATGGAAGTCACTTTCCCCTAAACATTATCTTTTATTCATATTAATGTTGGTTAGTTATCAAAAAACGTTATGCAGTTGAGCTATAGGATCAGAGCATTTAGTTTTATTGATCTTGCTTTTGTTGACTTCTCAGAGAAAAGGATACGTTGGATGCTGGATAACATTTTCTGTTTGCATGTTTGGTTGAAGTTCTGGCATCTATTATATTCTAGAAAATTTGTAGAACACATTTACCTGGGGTTGTATTTTGGTTAAATTTATGCTTTTCTTAGCTGCTTCAGTGTAACTCTTTGAGGATACTTTGTGCTTCTATACCTTGTAGGTGGCTACACCTGGTCGTCTTGTTGATCATCTTTCAAATACCAAGGGATTCTCTTTACGTACATTGAAATACTTGGTGAGAATATTTTCCATGATGATTGGAGCTTTGAAATTCTCATGCTTTCTCTGTTCATGTGTGTTTATGTCTGTCTGTCAGCTTCATTATATGATAGAGCAATGCAGATGTTGATTGTGTTATATGGATAGAATGTGAAGCATTACCAATATTTTTTCATCTTGCGGCATTGCAGATTTAAGTTTAAATTGCTGGAAAATGTTATAAACTAATAGAAAATTTGAGCTTCCTCATGCCAACTTTGGTGCTGCCATGATAGTTGATACTTGAAGAGATGATGACAAATATATTGAAGAAGCACACTCAAATGACATTCTTACTGTATTTTTAGTATATTAGGGTTGGAGATGTTCATTTTAAGGGGGTGGGTGGGGGTGCTATTATGAAATTGTTACTTACCATACTATCTGTTTCATTTACCCATTGTTACTTACCATACTATCTGTTTCATTTACCCATAATGCATAGTGATTATGCTCTCATATATGATAAATTCACAGGTACTAGATGAAGCAGATAGATTGCTCAATGAAGATTTTGAGAAAGCAATTGATGAAATATTGAATGTTATTCCTCGCGACAGGAGAACCTATTTATTTTCAGCAACCATGACCAAAAAGGTATGCAAACGAGAAGCTGTTTGCTACATGTTTAATAAATTATACTGTGTTTATCTAGTTGTTGCCATTTGAGGTTAGCAACAATGAACTGCTACTGGTGAATTTTTTATTCTTGGCCCTCCGTTTACCATTTTAAAACTGCTCAGTCTCTAATATCTTTTTGTTATACTTATTGGTTGTTTATCATTGAAAACAGACACCCTGCTTCTAGTTGCTTTAATTTTCTAGACATACTGAAGAAAAGGAAAATGAAGAAAGAAAGAGGACAGCGATAGATAAAGTTTCAGATGAATTGTCTCTTAAAAATACGTAAATTTTTTGTTGAATTTTTTTTAATATTGACGTTTGACAATTTGATTAAATTCAAAATCATGTTGAGCAAATTAAGCTTCCATGTTGATTTTTTTTTCCTTCTGCAATCAAGTAGCAGATAGCTGCCAACATCTTCAAACTTTTGGTTCTGATTCTCAATGATCCATTTATCCATTGGTTAAATTGCAAGTGATGTGGATTTACTTGTACTGTTTGAGAGAAAAATAATTAGTTTAAGCCCGTTGGTGTGGGAGTGTATCTTAGGGATGGATAAAAGAGTGCAAATATCTCTCTCTTTCTGTTACTCTTTTTCCATTTTATAACTATCCTTCTCAAACTGAAGAAAAGAAATTAACAATGCTCATAAGGATAAGATTTGATGGCATTGACCGAATGAGCTTTTGGAAGTAAGTCAATCTGTTTCTTATAATAGTAAGAATTGCATAATGAGTCGTGTCATCAATATTACAGGTGAAAAAGCTGCAACGAGCTTGTCTGAAAAATCCTGTGAAGGTATTTCGATGCTGGTTTTCTCCTTGACATTTTTTGATTAAATTTCTCAGTTACTTTTTGTCTTATCCACTCTCTCTTTCTCTCAACCCCCCTTTCCTTTTTAACTACAGATAGAAGCTGCTTCCAAATATTCCACGGTTGATACGCTGAAGCAACAGTATCGCTTTGTTCCTGCAAAGTACAAGGTCTGTACATTCAGTTGCTTCATGATTTTTCTAATGCTATGCAGACTGGCATATCCATTTATATATGCTTTAGCAGTGCACCCTTGCAAGAGTCTGGTGAGGGTGTTAGACCTCTAGTGAAAGATACATAGGTTTGCCAATGTTATGTTTGTGTTGATTCTAGTTAAGGCACAGGAGAGTATCCATAGTTATGCTGATGCCATTTCTGAAATGATTTTAAATTGAAGTACTTGGGAAAATGAAAGAATGTCGTAAGTTGCTACACCTACTTTCATATTATCCTTTCCTTTTTTGAATGTGGTCCTAATGTACTCTGTTGCACAAAGGATTGCTTATACGTGACGAAAATGGAATAGAAAGTATTTTCACTTACGTGTATAAAAGAGAAGGGGATTGCTAACATCATATTAGATGACAAAGTTGTGAATGTGTATCTTGCTAAATTATTTTACATTATCTTTGTTTCCATTTTGATTTTCTTTCCTTTCTCTGTTCTTTGCTCCAGGACTGTTATCTTGTTTATATTTTGACTGAGATGTCAGGAAGTACATCTATGGTTTTCACTCGAACATGTGATGCAACAACGCTTTTGGCTTATATTCTTCGGAACCTTGGCTTTAGAGCCATTCCAATTAATGGTCATATGACCCAGGTAATATTTTAGATAATCCGACTATGTATTGGAATACTTGTGCTTCTCATCCAATTGCGTGTCCAATTTTCCCTGTGATTTTGTTATTTATTGCAGGCAAAAAGGCTTGGAGCCTTAAACAAATTCAAGGCTGGAGAATGCAACATTCTTATCTGCACTGATGTTGCCAGTAGAGGACTTGATATTCCATCAGTTGATATGGTTATCAACTATGATATTCCCACAAACTCAAAGGTTTACCTTATTATTTGTGTTCTTCCTTGAAACTTCTGTTCCGAATCTCCATCAAATGATACTGAGCTCTCATATCTTGTTAACAGACAGCTGTTGCAAGACTCATTCAATTTTTTCACCTCTTCTAGTGCTCTACCCTTGTTACATTCTGCAAGTCATTTTCTTGGCTGGCTAGAGGAATGATCTCTGTGTGTCTATATGTGCATGTGCAAGTTCAGATGTGCAATTTATTGATTATAAGAGACAATTAGAAAGGCCTAGGAGCCTAAAGTCTTGTGAGACCACAATTGGTAGAAGTGCCAACATGTCTGTGAGAAATCTGCCCAAATATAACTAAATAAGCAAATGTTCCTGCAAATTTGGCACCTATCCATGAGGAAAGCAAAATTGAATACAGTGGGCAAAAGTGTATGGTGATTGTGGGTGTTAGTGAATTCTTCCTTCTTCTTGTCTCATTTGAGGTTCTGAAATTACGTTCTGTTGGGCTACAGTGAGATGTCTGCTATTTTCCATTGTGTATTTGAAGTGTACGATCAATTTCTTGTGTGATGCTTATTCTTTGCTCAAGAACTGCAATTCATGGTTTTTTGAGTCGTCTTGGCTCTTTTGAGAACTAATTTAGTTACTAGTTGTTGAATAGTTCTGCAAGTTCTTTCTGCCATTGCCCGTCTCTTTCCTTCATTTTGACTTTTCATTATGTCATGATATATTACTGTCTAGTTTTCATTTGTTTTGCTGCTCCTTTCTTACTTAGCATGAGATGTTATGGTCAAGGAGCGATTAAACTATTATGTCATCTGAAAAGTTGACTAGGAGATGGCTAGTGTTTGCGACAGTAGGATAGTTCGTTGTTTAGTGTGTTAACCCATTCTTTTGTGAAATGCACACAGGATTATATACATCGGGTAGGAAGAACTGCTCGTGCTGGACGATCCGGTGTTGCAATATCAATTGTGAATCAGTATGAGTTGGAGTGGTACTTACAGATAGAGAAGCTTATAGGCAAGAAGCTCATGCTATAGTTGTCGAATAAAGTGATAAAGTGAGACAATATTCTTACACATTGTTTGCAACAGGTAAAAAGTTACCCGAGTACCCTGCCCAGGAGGAAGAGGTTTTATTATTAGTGGAACGTGTGACAGAGGCCAAAAGAATATCTCAAATGGTGCGTATTGATTAACCTTATTGTGACCTTTTAGGGATAAAGCACTACTCTCCTTTACAATATCACATACAACATTTAAATTATGTGATCAACTGTTATGTGGTTGTGGAATTTTATAGGAAAAATAATCACAAAACTTACATTCTATAACTTCTTGGCCTCTCATCCTCCATTTGCCAATCTTATTAATGTTATTAGTTGGTCCCCAGATTTTGATAGCCCACTTGGCAACAGTATTATTTATGTTGTACTTTTTGTGTTCATTCAACTAATTCCAAACCAGTCTCGACGAAAATGAAAGATTAGGCCTCTTGGTTCCTTCTGAGTTTTGGCCTCTGATTATTGTTCGGCAAATGAAAAAACAGAATAGCCTAGAATTAAGTTTTTAAAAGAGTATTTATATATATATATATATATTTTAATTATTTAAGCGGAGATCAGTTAGTCTGCTACTATATTTTTTGTCTAAACGTCCCAGGCTTTCACTGTAGGAAAATTGTGGATGTCTTGATTTGTCATTTTGTTGTTCTTGTCATATCCTTCCAGTTTTTTAATATAGATTGATGATCATTTTTAATTGAAACAGTATCGCTGTTTTCATTTCTTTCTATTGGGGGTTCCCAGGCAATTGAGTATGATAATTTGGTTTCATTGCTGGCAGAAAATTAAGGAAGCTGGAGGCAAGAAGAGGAGGAAGGGAGGTGAAGATGGCGAAGAAGATATTAGTAAATACTTGGGTCTCAACAAAGGGAAATCGTCTAAGAAGGTGAAAAGAAGATGACCAAATGTTAAATCATATTTAATCTCGACTTGTTCGGGTTTTTTTTCATTCATTAGAAGTTGTGCTTTTCCAATAGTGAAATGCATGACAAATTTTGCAGTGGATTGGTTTCTAACGTGTGTTTGTTACCAGGAATTTCATCTATCTAAGTGCACGCATGTTACTGCCAAAATAAATTTTGGTTTCTGAATGGCAATTCTTCTTTTGCAGAGAATACTGACTTCATCTAGACTGAATGTTTGATTTGTGTTTTTGATCATCAAACAGACTGAATTTTTAGAAGCAATGTTAAGCTGTTACTTTTACTTTTACTTTTACTTTTGTTTAAATCCCTATAATTAACCAGAATTCTGAAAAGAAAAGGTTCGTGATATTAGACCCTTGGATTTTATACTGGAAGAAAGATGAAGGTATAAATAGATTCGTAGGAGGTGGTAGGAACAATTGAATGGTGATTTTGTGCATCTTGATCTGGGGACCAGTCAGAGAAGCCCCACGGCTGCGAAGACGCAACGTGTACGGAGTAGAGAAGCGCACACCTAATGCTAGGTTCCCAGATTTCGAAGGCAGGCTGGTGATGGTGCTCAGACATTAGCAGGGGAAGAAAGACAGCGAGGACAGCCGAAATTCATTTACGTGCAAACAGGAAACGCATGCCATCTGAATGGACAAATCAGAAGAGGGGAGCAACCCAGCAGTAATTAAGAGGGTGGAGCTGTTAGCCGAGGCGCAATCGAGTGGAGTCGCAATTTTTAAAAAAATTCAAGCTAGGCTTTGAACTTGAACATGCAGTTTGAAATTTCAAGCCCAGTAAATTTGATTGTTTAAAATTTGAGTTTAATTTGATTGGACTTGATTTTTCAAATGAGTTTTATCGGGACGAAAATAATTTTTTTATTATTTTTGGCTGGACTACAAGCGGAAATTCTTTTTGTAGTTGAACTGCATTAAATCTAAATTGGGACTTCAAATAGCTTCATGGCATGTTTGCTTATTTCGCTCCCATGACTCGATATGTGCTAGGAATTGCAAATAATCTCGAAGATACAATGAAACTTTATTTGACCTTGTGAAACACTTAAAGACCAGCTTCTTTTGACACTCACTTAAACTACAAAATTATATCATTTATGCTATTATTTACAGTGCAAGACAATTTGCATCGACACCTTTTCTATGTATTTTGAATTCTGTGTGAATCATCTAATACAACTTTAATTTTAAAAATAATCCAACAAGTTTTGTACCATATCAAGTTCAAACTTTTAATAAAATTTTTATTTAATAAAATGATAAAAACATTCAACAATACAAATGCATAAAATTAATATTCAATATAAATATTGTAAATCTATACTATACAAAAAGAAATGCCTCTTATATATTCAAAGTAGGGGTTACGCTATGTTACGCCCAATCTTAATTACCAATTATATCTTTAATGTTCAACTTAATTTCAAATCTCCATTTATCACTTGATATAAGTTTATAAAACACAAGTGATATGATCAAAATATAATTAAAAGAATTTATTAAATATGTAGCCAGGTGTATATATATGTTTAAGATTTTGATGTAGAAATTATTTGAAATATAAAAAATTAATTGATTTATTATTTATCAATATAATTAACATCAAAAGTATGATAAATTAAATTTATATAGGCAAAAACAATATATCAAGATGACTAATCTTTACAAACAAACTCATAAAAATTAAAAAATATTATAAATTTACATATAAATACATAAAAATCGAGCTCGACTTATTTCCGTCATATATTCTCAAATAATTAATAAATTGTGAAGAAGATAACTATCACGGAATTCCCATCAGCAGTGTTGTGATAAAGGGGTCATAGGGATGATCGCTGAAAGTGCGCCGTTCATCGGACACGCGTCCCTACTTGCCCAATTGCATGCAGCGCACCGTCGACGCTTTAAGACACCTTTTCCCTTCTGGGACTCTTTTTCTGTTTTTTCCTCTTTATTATTGTCAGCCAAAAATAGCATTTTTACTGTGGCATGCGAATTTTTGCATTTCCTCTCAGCCTTCAAGTGGGATTGAGAGGATGACGGCTGCATCTTTATCGCTCATCTGCCTTTTGGACTGTCCCGAACTATTAGGTAATGTTTGGATATAAATTATATATTTTAGGAAAATGAATTTTAGAAGTAGGATTGAAAAATATAAAATTTATGTTGAAAAATGTAATGGGTGTTTGTTGATGTTTTTTGAATAGTTAGAAAATTATTTTAAAAAATTTTGGTATTTTTATTTATATTTTGGGACGAGACAATTTTTACTATAACAGTTAAATTAATATTTTTTTGTTGGATTTTTAAGGGTGAAAATTAAATTGAATAATATTTTTTATTGTAATAATAATAAAATATATAATAAGCATATGTGATGATTGTATATAATTTTTTTAATTGTAAAAATACTGCTAAAATATTATGATATATATATTCACGTATATGCGATTTTTGATAATAAGCTAATTGATTTGAAGGGATATTTTGAAAATTTATAATTGTTTTTTTGGCAAAAATGTGACCTTGGTTACATTTTGTTAAAATAAATTTGTTTTAGTAAAATGTAACCAAACATAGCCTCAGTTTTTGGGTCGCGTGGTTGATTTCGTACTTTAAAAAATTGGGGAAAAAAAATCTTTATTTAACTTGTTGCTCTTTTAATAATTTTATTTTACATGTATTAAGTATATATAATTTGAAAAAATATTTATTGAAGAAATACTGTATAAAATGTTTAATTAAAATTAGATATTAATTAAACTAAAGAATTTTAATTATAAAATTTCTTTGTATCCGATGAATGTAAAAGATGGAACGCCAAAACTACTAGTCCTTATTATTATTATTTATTTTACATCAATTTTTAGGTTTAGCGTGCATTGCAAATTATAAAAGAATCCTTAGCTCGACGACTTTGTCCCGTACTTCAATTCTCCCAGAGATTTTAGATAGAATTTCTATTGGTGCAATTGACAATCTCGTCCCTCTACTTTTCTTCGTGCCCAACTAATTTTTTAATATTTACACACATCAGTATCAAAAATTTATTAATATTTGAATTTCGTACCTTATAGACACAAATATAAAAGTGATTGATGGCTTTAGACCTAGATGAATTTTCAACTCGACAAATCCTAATGCAATTTCATTTGAATGGGCCAACAAAAAAGAAAACAATAAACGCAAGCTCCCGAAAAGGGAAATGAATTACCATTTCCTTTAGCATTAGATCAAAACTACGTACAAGACATATGGGGACACATTAAATTGAATTATTGGCTTATACAATCCTCCTATGAATGCAAGTATGCATGGGGGACTCGGCGCCACTTTAATTCAGCCCATGTTCCGTAAGAAAATGAGTCCACTCATTTCTTACTTGAATTTGGACATTATGTTCGGCCTAGTTCAATATTGTCATGATAAAATCTTGCCATATACACACACACACACACACATGGTCATGGTAGTAATTTTCTTTGCACTAACTTCTGTTTCTGGCAGGCTGTAGAACACAGGAGATTAGATAGGTCCCCTTGAAGACAAAACATCCAAGAATCTGCCCACATGCTAACGCAGCAGATCCAATTTTTTCGGTTCTTTAAAAAATGCATCATTTTTCTGATTTTCATGTTAAATAATAATTGAAATTTGCACGGGCTATGAAAGTGTGGTTCTTTTCTAAGTAAAATACAAGAATAGTCGGCCAATGTAACAGTACAATTCATTCAAACTTATAATAAAAGAAAATTTTATTAAATTTCATTTTTTTCAAATGATGTTTTTTAAGGTTTGCCTAAGCCTAGGCTAGTCGAGTGACCATTTAATCAAGTAATATTAGTCTCACACATAAAATATAAAGTTGTGGATTTAAACCTACGAACTCCTAAAATCTATATATATAAATGCAAAATTTGAAAAAAAAAGAAAGAAAACAACTAAGCCTGAATCGGTCAATTAACTTTATCTAAATGTTCGTATTGCAATCCTAAGATCTTGGGGTTGGACTTGAATTTTTGTGATGCAGTCAAAATCCGAGTCACATTACCAAAAGGAATGAATATAAATGTCCTTTATTATATTAGATTTCTTTACTAAACAAGTTTTGCTAATTTTCAGTAGCATAGTAGCATAGAGCGGAAACGTGCCAGGGATCGAAATAAAAATGAAAAAGGAAACCCCACCATTTTATGAGCATGTTATTACCTTCAGACACAATGACCGCCTTGTCCTGGGACACTCCCAAACGAGCAATCCTTGAATCCCTCCACAGCTGCTGTTTGGTTCTCCATTTCCCACATAGAGAAATGATGAAACGGATACTGGCGAATTCGGTGCGTTATTGTGCAAAGGAGGAAAAACCATGCATAGATTGGGCGGAGAAGTATTTCAAAGACTGCCTTTGCAACATCAGAGATGAATTATCTTTTGGTTTTGGTCTCATAAGTCTTGTCTGTTGGGGAGTTGCTGAAATCCCACAAATCATCACTAACTTCAGAACTAAGTCTGGCCATGGAATTTCCCTTTTATTCCTTCTCACTTGGATTGTTGGGTTCGTTTAGTTTTTCTCTCTTTAAAAAACCTCTTTTTTTTTTTTCTTATTTTTTATTACAATGTTTAATTATATTCCTTCTCTGTGATTTTGGGATCTTACGTGTTGTTTGTTTTTTGGTGTAAACTTTGTAGTGACATATTCAACTTAGTGGGTTGTCTGCTTGAACCTGCGACGGTGAGTCTTAATTCTTGGCCCGTTTGCATTCAGTAATGAAAAATGTTTAGACGTGATAAAAAATATATATTATGCTGAAATAATTTTTGGGTTTCTCTTCAATTTCTGATTTTATTGTTTTCTGTTTTGGGTGATGCAGTTGCCAACCCAGTTGTATACAGCGGTGGTAAGAATATTGTTTAAGTCTGCTGCTCAGCTCTTGAATTTCTAAAACAAATAAATTAAATTGTAACATCTTATGATTGATATCTGATTTTACGTTGAATTGTATGTCTTCTAAATAGCCCTTTTTCCTTCAAATTTTTTGTAGCTCTATACAACCACCACAGTGGTGCTAGTTCTGCAGAGCTTATACTACGATTACTTCAAGAAATGGCGGAATGGCCAAGAAAAAGAATCAGACCAAGAATCACAAGTAATTTTTTTCATTTGTCCACAAACCATTTTATGTCTGAAATGTGCATTTAGTTAACAAACGACTCGGAAAAATGATGTTATGCTTAGGTTGAAGACCTGAAGGAACCTCTGAGGCCACGAAGAACAATTGATTCTGCCATCCCTATACCAAGTGGCGCCGACAGGACGTGCCGGAGAGAAGCCTATTATTACACGTATGTTAATCATACCATATTATGTATGCCATAATGTTAATTGTTATAATTCTATCAAGAAACCAAAAACTTCTGCAGTTCAGCAAGATCAATGGCTGGAAGCACCACTCCGCCTGTCCGCTCTTATCTCTGCCGGCCCATAAAGAGCGGTCCTTCGGCAGTGGGAATTGACAATGACTTCTCTTCTGATGACGAGACCAATTCAATTAGAAGAGAAGCCAAGTCGATTCCAGCCAGAAAAACTGTCAGCAAACCTAAACCAATCACGCGAGCAGTTAGTGTTCCTCAAACCTTTTTTAGTTTATTATAAATTTATTCGAACTAGCTGAGTTCAATTTGTCATATGTTGGATTCTTATTGCCACTTGTTCATAGTGCTCTCTGGTCCACTTTTTTGGATGGGTTACATTGTCGGATAACATTTAAAGTCATCCTGTTACATTATTCAGCAAGTTGAAAGAAGTTTGTAATGATTTTGTCCTGACAAGCTCCATTAGTTCGGGTTACTTCTTGAAAATTTCATTAGGCCTGATGAAAATCTCAATCCATGTTGCTCTAATATCGAATTAATTAATAATTCCATACTGCTAAAGAATGTATGTCCCTATGATTTTCAGGCAGGACATGGAGCATTTTTAGCTGCATCAATCAACATGCCTCGAGAAACCAGCGCATTGATGCAAGTTTATGTTGGATTGACTGGGAGGAAGTTGTTGCTAGTAAGATCCAGACTGTAATTAACCAAATGAATGAACAAACTAAACTATTCTATTGATTTCAATTGCTTAAGATTAGGACATGATTTTCATATCAGGAACATGGGTCTGAAAGTGCGTTAGGACAGTGGTTGGGATGGATGATGGCTGCCATATACATGGGTGGAAGGCTACCTCAAATATGGCTGAATGTAAGTAGTACTAAGTTCATGTTACCTATGGACATCCTTAAACTATGCATCCACATATCATAATCTTTTTCTGACTAATTTATCTGTTTTGTAATGACCAGATTAAAAGAGGAAACGTCGAGGTAATTCTCATATCAATAGTTATGCTCCCAAAATTTACTGAAGACTAATCTTTTTTGGGATTAATGCAATCTGTTTATATTAACTTTGTGTAGGGATTGAATCCTCTCATGTTTATTTTTGCGCTTGCTGCTAATGCTACTTACGTGGCCAGGTATATATAATCTTTCTTACCATTCTTAAAACCCAACTTTATAAAATATTATTGATTAAAACTTGTCAATTTGATGCAGCATTCTTGTTCGATCAACTGATTGGTACAAAATCAAAGCCAATATGCCGTGGCTGCTGGATGCTGTTGTCTGTGTGCTGCTCGACTTATTTGTATCCTTTTTGGCTTTTTAAGACTTAAACTCTTCTTTAAACTGTCATACAATTGAATCTAAATGACAAAAGACTAAAGAAAGAACCTTAACTGGTAATAACAGATAATTTTGCAGTATGTGTATTACAGATATTTTCGCAAGGGAAGTTGCAACAGCAGAAAAGATTATGGAGACTACAATGATGCAAAGCAGTGAAACTATGTACTTGCCTGTCAAATCTTTTTCTTTTCTTGTTTTCTAGTACAATGTGCATTTCTGAATTATGTTACATTGTCTTAGACAAGATTGAAGTATGGTTTCTTCGGAAGTGGATATTGTTTAAATTGTTTTTCTGTTCATATATTATATAGTTGAGTGGGTGGGAAGGCAAAATGTATAGTCTATATAGAATACATGAGCATTGAACGTTGTCTCCCAATGGGCCTCATAAGAATATTTGTGTAACGAGAGGGGAGAGCCCAGTCCATCATGTTTCTAAGTTGAATTGGGCCAACTTAAGTTTATCACGAATATGGAAATTCACTAAAAATTACAGTCTGGTGGCTATTTTTTAGCAGCAAGACAGCCCAGGCCCAGACTTCATTTCTATATTCGTGGAATTTCATAATTTAGTAATTCTTGTGCTCTCGTTAATATTTTCAAAAAGAAGTTCTACCATGGCTTGGCCCCTGGGCCTTTATCTTCAAATTCAAAATCATAATGTTAAGCGTAGGGGTGTTCATTGGATTAGACATATTCAACAAATTTGACAATTTAAATCAAATCAATTTAATAGCTTCGATTTAGTTAGAATAATTTTGTTCAATCAAGTAAAATTCTATCAAACTCGATTGCAATTGTTTGGTTTTCAAATTTCATGTTTGTCTACTTGAACCAGCCCAATTTCTTAATTTAAAAAGAGAATAATGTACTTGTTTTTACTTTTCTTAATCATTTTCTTCACTCTTTGCTCTTTAATCTTTTATCTCTCTTGATTCTCTCATTCTCCCCTCTTTTCCCCAACACAATATTTAATTCTCCCTTCCTCTCTTTCTTTCACCACATCTACTCTTCATTCTTCACCGCCGGCACATAGTAACACCACTAGCCCTTATTTATTTTTTCAAATAAATAAGTGCAGCACCAAGTTTGGCAGGTGAAGAAATAAGCTTAAAACGAAGGATTTCTATATTTATTTTTTCAAAGAGAGCAAAAAATTCAAATACATGTCATATATTCTTTATATGTTTCCTTTTTTTTTTCTCTATTTATTCTCTTTTTGATTGGTTTTCGATTTGTTTAATGAATTTCCATATACAAGTGGGCAACCAATCTTCAAAAGATGTACATGATTTTTATGGGTTCTTGGGTTATACTACAACTTAGTCTTCATGGGATAATTATAGTTAGGCTTACCATTTTGTCTCTAAACAGGGGTTCAAATTTACAAAATTCGAATGAATCCAAACCAATTAAATTTAATCAGTTTGGACTCATTTTTCCTCAAACTCAAATTAACCCAACCCATGAACACCTCTAATTAAGTGTGCTATGTGTATTCTATTTTTTGATCATGAGATGAATAAAATAAATTTAAAAATAAGTTTTTGATCAAAACTAAAATCTTATTGAAACTTTGTAAACAGAGCTCATCCTTCAGAATCATTACACGAGAATGGGAAAAGATTCACATATATTTCTTCAAAGTGATTTGTTTATTTCAAATTAAAAGGAACAATGGTTTTCATAGCCCTTAATAGATTTGTGAATCTTTAATTTTTTTATTTATTAACATAATATTGTCTTTTTCACGATCACTGGTTGTGTCAGAGTCTTACTTCTTGAGCTATCTCGTAAGGTAAATTAGATCCAAAATTTATTTTTTGATATAGTATCGAGTCATCCAATCTCGATATTTGGTTATCCAATGTTGTTGGACCACTAATTTCCTGTCATTTCACGAGCTAGATATTCATTTTCAGATGCGTGCGGAGTGTGTTAGAATCTCACATCAATGAAATAAATAAACAGTGAATTTTTTATATAACTCTTGACGATTCTCATATTTTGGGTTAGTTTTTAGATACGTTAGATTCAATGTTCATTTCTTAACATGTTGAAACTAATTTATTTTAGTAATTTTTCAATGTATTGGAGGAGAAGGGGTTATTTACATCTCTACTTTAATCTTTTTATCCTCTTTTAGTGATGAGTAAAGTAATGATTGTATTCATTATTTTAACGGTTTATTTATTATTGTCGAATATGAAGGAATAAAAATATGGAGTGGACAAACCGGGGTTATTTATGGACATTGGTTGATTAAAGTCAACTCTGAAATTGATGTTATTTCCTAATAGCATGGCAACTCTATCGTCTAATTTGTCACAATTAATTTGTGAGAAGGCCCCACAGGAAACACGAGAGGGAAAAAACAGAGAGATGCGTGTGAAACATTTATACGTATATACACAGCCCAATTACTGTGTGCCATGTGGCGCTGCTCACATTGCTCAGGGTTCTCCTCTGCCGACCCTCTCTCCGTTCACCGACACTCTTTCTGTTCATAATTGGTAGCCTCAGAGAATTTAATTTCATTTCACATAACAAAATTGCACATACAATTCAGCAACCGATTGACTATTGACTAATTAATGCGCTTGCAATTTTACCAACAAAATATAACAGCATATCAACTTTGATGTGATTTATATAAAAATCTCCCCCCCACCCTCCCCCTTTTTTTTGGAGAAAATATATCCTCGTTTAGAGAATTTGTAATATTTTCATATTAAAGAATATCATAGTAAAAATAAATACTAGTTGCTACTTATCAAGTGATGATACTAAATTATTATTGATTATGTACACTCGCAATAATAAATATAACGTCGGGACAAAAATAAGTGGCTTTTCAAAAATTATCACTAATAACATATATTAAGCATAATTTTTATTTTGTCTTCTTTAATTGATAATAATTTTTGTTTATTATGTGGGTTAACAGTAATAAGATTATTGACATAAAAATTTAGTAATTATAAAAGTATCACTATAAGTTTGTGACAACATTTTCATTATCGCTATAGATGTATCGTTGATTGTAGATGATGCCAACTTAAATATTAAATTTATCACCCTTATATTTGTAAAAATCATGAGGATTATAATATAATTTTTTTTATCACTTAATATATTTAATTAACGACAATTTTTATATTCTCATTTACTCATTTGTCACTAATTTTTTTCATTGATTTAGTGATAAATTTTTTTATTTTTTTTATAATAATGATTTTAATTAGTACTATAACAGTATGAGGATTGTATATATAAATTATATATTTATCTTAAAAGTTTGTAACAAAAAATTGTGTATAGATTGTTATTATGGAAAATTGATGGCAAATGTAGAAAGACAATCCAATAACAATAAAAATTATTAAAATGACGAGTTATAATATTTGTGTTGCACTAAATTATCACTACACATATATATCATAAAGTATCAAGAAGAATAACTCAAACAAAATTGTTACCATTATTATATTATGAAAGACAATTTATATGACTAAATAAAAGTCATTATCATTTAATACATATCAACAACTTTTTTATAACTGATATGGGATAGCCCAACAGGCCCAATAGACCCTTCTACAAATGAGACAGCCCACGAGGCCCAACATGAAACGGTATAGTCCAGTAGGCCCAACAGGCCCAGATTCAGAAGAGTCAGCCCAAGTCATTCTGGTCGACTAGTATCGACCCTGTATGCTAAGCCCCGTGGTCGATCCGTATTGACCTGAAGGCCTCTTCTAAAGCCTTGTCATGATAGCCTAGAGGCGAAGTCAGACTGGTTGACTAATATCGACCCTGTATGGTAAGCAACTCGATCGACCCGTATCGACCTGGAGGCTGCTTTCGAACTCATCATCTAAGCTTGGTCGACATGAATCGACCCCCAGTGGCAAATGGGACAAGTTGAACCTTTAAGCAATGATTATACGTGGCAACAGATGTGACTGCAGCCTACGGATGTAACCGCTTCCACCAACCCTGACAACTTTGTCAACAACTCTAGTAGAGGCGCGCTCCCACTGATGTGACTACCCAGGAAAACAGGAGATTGCGCCACGTGGCACGGCCCCGAGATTTGGGCAGAAAATGACTATCAAACCCCTGAGAGGAGGAAAACCCAGGTACACCTGATAAGGGTACTTGGTTAAATTCACACCATGATCAGATTATAAATCCTACCAGCACCATCACGCTCAAGGTATTGCAAATATACTATTCACTATACACTTTCTCGATACTCTCCGTCTTACCGAAAATCTGACTTGAGCGTCGGAGTGCCTTAGCCGGAGCACCTCGGCTAGTTTATGTTTGTTTTTGATTGCAGATCTCAAACCCAATACCATTCTAATCCACCGGAGTTCCGGACCGATAAGCTCTTTGCAACATCAATAACCACTTAACATTTTGTCATTGTTATTACATTTTCTTGTAGTGAGTAGTATGACTATATATATTTTGCTATGCAATGCAGCAAACTTAAGATCCAGAGAATGTAAACAAAGATGAGTATAGGAGTGCAGTTGAGTCGAACTTGAGGAAAATTTTCGAGTTTGAGCTCGACAATTCAAATTCAGTTTAATTTAATCGGATTAAATTTAAATTTTAAGTAATCATTGAGCCACTACAAACTCGCGCTCAAATTTAAAGTTCATATAAATTCAGAATTCAAATTTATAAAATATATAATTCATTAATCTATTGTAAAATTACACATATGATAAAAAAATATTAAAAATAAATAGAAACTTTTAATTTTAGGTAAGAAAAATTTTGAATTATACTCAAAATAAAACTTAACTCAAGTCGAATTTAAAATGACACATTTTTATTTACAAAACTCGTGAATCAACTCGACTGATTTGCATATTTAAAATAGAAGATAGCAAGCCCTGGGCTCTGGCGATTGGTTTTTCCTATTAATTTGAACAGAAAAGTGGCAATTAGCATGAAAGGCGGGTGGCTTAGGTTTAGCCGTGATTGACAGGTAAAAAAAGGCGCCAATGTGGTCAAAGCCTTCAAGAGAAATGCGGCACGTAATCAAGCATTAAAGAAACTTCATGCTTAAAGCAGATATCAAAAGGCAGTTCAATTAATGCCACTGTTGCGCCCTGCCCCATGGATCGAGCCCTTCGTAGACATGGACATAGAGATTCTATTTCTAACAAAAGCGCACCTTTGGCATATAAGTATATTATATATACACACATATATTGTCGGTTGATAACCATCATAATTCACAATCAACTATATTTTCAAAAGTATTTAATTTACTTGATATCACAAAAATAAAATATCAATTAAAATACCAAATTTACAATGGAACGTCTGATAATTGATTGCAAGGCATATCCCGATGAATCTAGCAAAGAAAGCTAAAGGGAACATTTAGTATACGTATGAATATATTCCCAGTCTATTTTAGTAGTCTCAAATGTTTTTTTGGGCTATATAATCATGATAAGGAGTAATTAAGGTATTGTTTGGTTATGTTTTTTGTTTAATTTTATTATGTGTTTATTATATGTTTTGGGAGAATGAATTATTAAAGAATATGAAAGTTATTTTTTTGTATGTTTGTTTATATTTTGAAGGAGATATTTTTTATTATAACAATCAAATCAATGCTTTTTTATTGATTTTTTAGAATAAAATGATTTTTTAATATTAAAATAATAAAAAATTATAATTAACATATATAATATGTATATATATGTTGGAGAATATCCATTTTGAATTAAAAATGGAGATATGCTTGATTACGTTTTCCCAAAACAATGTTGTATGGGGAAACATAAACAAACAAAGCCTAAGGTTGTAAAATTTATCTATAACTATATATAATGTACAAACAATTCTTACTCACCTGATCAACAATAATATTCTCACAACATATATTTTCCACCGCTGACAGTATCTAATAATATTCATAGGATTTGTAACAACAGAGCAGGATCTCAATTAACCCTCCATCGGCAAGATCTCTCGTCTCTCTTGTGTCTTTTTCATATATTCCTAAATTCCTGAAAAATCAAGGGAAAAAAAATTAATTACATCATTAATATTTATCAAACACAGTAATTAACACAATCTTAATGGGTTTGCAACAACTTTCAGAATAATATTTTTAAGAATTGCAAAAGAAGGAAAAGTTAAAGAAACAAAGAATCACAAATCCATCAGAAATCATTACCTTAGGATTCAAGAATGTATGGCGTTGCTAACAAATCATAAGGTGACCACAAAGCGTCCAGCGGGCAGGGCCGGTTAGCGTCGAGCCGAGCCCACGGTTTACCTTTTCCACTCCAATGCAATAGGCTCACTGGACCGGGGTGCAAATCGCGGCAAAGTCCTCGGAAGTTGTCCCCGCCGAGACCGTGCTGGTTCCACCGGTGATCAACCGGAGCTATATTTCCGGCGAAAACGAGTAAAAAAGGGGGCAAAGAACCCAGTTCATAAATCCTCATCCTCTTCTGAAGCTCCATCCATTCCACAATCTTCGTCGTGCAATCTCCAGCTCTCCACCTCTCGAGATCAATTACCATAACTCCGGTGTTGAAGTAACAAGGTTTTCTGTTGGCGAAAGTTAAGGAAAGAGAAGGGTTCGACCAGAATGTTGGCGTGAAGTAGGAAGTGAAGTTGGCGGTGCAATACTCCGGCGCAGCTAAGACGGCGTCGTTGGTAAGAGGCGTCGCGGCGAGTTTCGCGATGTCGTCGACGAGTACGAGGTCGGAGTCTAGGTAAACTATCTCGCGAATGCATGTCGGGAGGAGATCGGCGAGGTAATTCCGCGCATAATTGAGCGGGCAATCGAGGGCCTCGCGTATCGAAGTTGATATTAAACCCGCCGTCGCCTGGTCGTCGAAAGAATACATCTTGAACTGGAGATAAGGAAATGAGCTAGAAATGGTGCGGTGGAGGCCGGAGGCGTTGGCGGAGGAGGAGGCTACGAAGTGGAAGACGATGTTTTCCGGGCAAGAAGAGTGCTGGAGGACGGAAAGAACCGCCGCCATTGAGCCCCGGAGGTAGGCTACGTCAAGGGTCATCGCCACGTGTATGCCATTGCTGTTATAACAGGCCTGTGAGTTGATGTCGGCAGCGGCGGCGGCGGCGGTGGTGGTAGGAGTTATAGAAGGGCAGCTGGGGGAGTTGTAGAACTTCGGGGCTTCTCTAAAATGAAGGGCGGCGGCAGCATTTCTTGATGCAACAGAGATAATCGTGAAAAATATCGTTAAAATCGTTACAGACGACCTGAACTGCATAATGTAAGTGAAAACAGCACGAAGTTTTCATAAGACAGAGGTCTAGAAATGGAAGTCTACTTATCACTCTCCCTCTCTAAGAGATTTATTCAGACATAGTAAATTGTCGTATTATTGAAACATGAGTCAATCAAAAGGGTTTAAAACGAGGATTTCTTGGAGGAATTAGCATTAATTGATAAGGATTATAAGAGGGAGAATCATGGCCCCTAGATGTTTACATCTAGCGGCAGTGGCGCGGCCAGCACGTAGTTCTTGTGCGGGGCGGGGCGGGGCCCTTTTACTAAAGCAGGAATAGTGCATTTCAATTCCAAGTTCCGGGCTTTACGAATATGGCTCTTAACAGCCTTTAGTTGAGCCATCCACGTCTCAGCTGCTCAACCTTCGTTGCAAAGATTTCCGCTTTCATTTAGGAGATTTAATTTTCTTTTTCTTTTTTAACTTTTGGTACGCGCTTAATCTTAGTTGTGTAATGCACTCCATTTTGGGTATGGTTTCACCTTTAAGAGATTGTGTCCAACACGTTTAGTCGAAGACAAAGTGGTTGAAATATATTTAATCACACCTAATTAATCTTATAATAAGTGCAATGATACTTGGTTTATAAATAATCACTCTCCTTAAAATGTACACCTAATCATAATTTGTAACTAAAATTCTCAAAATTTACTTAGTTTGTGAATTAAGATTTTTATAGAGTAGATTGCTGGAAGAGTACTTGTCCACATTAGAATTGATGTGATAAATTATGTGAAATGATAATTTTGTATCCACTAATGCTCTTATGCTCCAACATCTGCCTCTTTTTATGTGGGTGTTAAACTATATCTGATACAAATATTACCATCGCCCGAACCATCTATGATGTATAAATGAAATCATCTTTACTAAGATACACAAGTAGAATGCAACATTCCTACATCAACACTCTCCTATAAATACCTCTTATAGTAAATGGAAAAAAAAAAACCCTTTCTATTGATTTTGAGCATCTTGAGAATAATTTTTAGGTATCATAATTTCTACCAACTTAAATCTTTTTCACTGAAACGATTTCAATAACTCTAATCTAATCTTTGATTCCAAGTTAAGATTCCTTGATTGAATAAGATTTGTATTGATCATTCAGAATGGTAGACTCAAACAGACTAATTTTTATAAAACTTGTCAGACGATCTTTGAACTTCAGATGTGTTATGAGTTATTATATTTCATTATAATCCGTACCTCATATTTGAATTGCATATCCATAAAATTTGCTTACAACTAATTTGTTTATGTTTTTAAATTCATTTTTACTATTTAAAAATAAATTATCAACAACTTATCATTATTTTTACTAATATTCCAACTTATTTTCATCTCAAATCACATTTTTCAATAACTTACATATATTTTCTCAATAACATATATATCTTTTCTCTTTCTTCATTATTATTGTTTTTCTCTACTTATAACCTAATAAACCCTATATAGTCATTATTTTTCCAATATACTTGATGCTGCAAAGAGCTTATCGGT
>JACGDI010002003.1:606723-634636 GCA_014898725.1 Jacaranda copaia
CGCAAGCTCGATGACAAGGGGTCCGACCAGATGATGCTGCTGAGCAAGCGGCTTCAGCGAGGTCAACTTCAGATGTCTTGCCGCCGCAGGTCGAGGCGGCTCCTTCGACCCGTCGGGAGGTTGCTGAGCCGAGCCCATCTGCACGTCGGGGGAAAAGGCTTACTCTGGAGCTGGTGGAAATCGTCCCCAAGAGGGTAGCTGGGGGGAAAGGGAAAGGGATTCTAACAGGCTGGGATCTCTTTAGGAAGGAGAATGAGAGCGCCTTCTTCCATGTGCCCTGTCTGTCCACCCCGTGATTCGCGACAGATTGAGAAAGGATATCAATGATATGTCATTGATGATCGAGGTGGGGCCAGCCGAACCGGAGGCGATGAAGTGGATGGGCTCCGACATATTTTTGAATGATTAGAGGAAGTTCATGGACCTGAGTCAACTCGGGATCATGAAGGCCATGGCCTTTTATTGCAACATAGTAAGTGAGAGGTCAATGAGTTTCGACCATACTTTTCTATTATAACTGTTGCCCTGGGTAGTCACGTCAGTGGGAGCGCGCCTCTGCCAGAGTTGTTGGCAGAGTTGTTAGGGTTGGTGGAAGCAGTTACATCCGTAGGCAGTAGTCACATCTGCTGCCATGTGTAATCATTACTTAAAGGTTCAACTTGTTCCATTTGCGATCGGGGGTCGATTCATGTCGACCAAGCTTAGATGATGGGTTTGGAAGCGGCCTCCAGGTCGATATGGGTCGACTGCGCAGCTTACCATATGGGGTCGATACTAGTCGACCAGTCTGACTTCGCCTCTGGGCTATTATCATAAGACTTTGGAAGAGGCCCTCAGATTGATACGGGTCGACCACGAGGCTTAGCATATGGGGTCGATACTAGTCGAACAGGCTGACTTGCCACTGGGCTTAGTGGGCTGAGTCTTCTGAATCTGGGCCTGTTGAGCATACTGGATTATACCATATCGCATTGGGCCTCGTGGGCTGTTTCATTTGTAGAAAGGCCTATTGGGTCTGTTGGGCTGTCCCATATCAATACTATTCAGCAATAAATATATTTTCAATTCATTTACTCTAGCCAATTTTTCAAATCTTAAAAATGTTGAAAATAAAAATTAAAAATAGAAACATAACCAAACTGGCTGTTAATTTCTTGGATAATGAGAAATAAAGACAAGTGTAGATCACCCCACCCACTCCTCTCTATCAAGCCTTTAATGTTTTCAAAATCGAACCGGGTAATGAATCGGTGATCTTACTGATTACTGGTTCAATCGATTTGGCAACTAGTAGAATAGGTTTGACATCATAATGATGTAATTATTATATTTAATTTTATAAATATATATAATATTTTAATATTATCAAAAAATAAAACTTTCAATTGATATAAAAAGAATATTATTTGAAAAAAAATTTCAACTTACTTATTTTTAAGTAAATTTTTTAGAAAATAAGACTATTTCACAAGTTATCAATTATAAATAAATAAAAATTCATGCTTCACATTAATTTAAGCAATCATTTGTTTCTTACTTCAACTCAAAGTAAAAATAAATTCTTCTACATTAAATATTTGACATAATTTAAGAGAGATTAAATAAAATAAAATAATAAATTAAATATAAACATTAACATATAACTATCATTTTATTAAATTTCAAAAAAATAAATTCATGTTTAAAAAAATTATATATCCAAAATCTTTAATCATTATCTTTAACTCATAATTTTCTTTTTCTCTTTTACTTTTTTTTTTCTTAAAAAAATTTAAAATTTTCAAAAAAAATTGAATAGGTTTTGATTGATTCTTACTGATTTTGACCATTATCAATTTTTATATTTCAATCAAATTGAATTGACCTCCGATTATCAATTCAATTAGCTTATTCAACCCGATTTTCAAAATATGGGTAACCTTGGATTGAAGCTTCGCTAGGTAGCCACAAAATCCAAGCATGAAAATCTTAAATCTAGCACTATTACTATTCCTGATATACCGTATAAATATTTAATGCAGGAAAACCTACTTGACTGCTCTATAATTAAATAACCCTTCAAACCCCCACTTTTTGCTTGTGTATCTTCCCCTCCATTCGATCCACAATCTACGCAAACTCCTCATACACATCATTCAATATTACTTATTATCTTTGAAAGACTTTAATTGCATACGGCTAACTGCCAAGCCAGAGCTGCCACATATCAACCCAAGGGGAGCTCGTGGGACCACCCATTGCCCAGTATTGCTGATGAAGGGTCGATTTTTTGAGAAATTTTTGAAGTGGACAGCAATTCAAGTAACCAGTGGAAAAGTGTGACTAAAATAGCGACGTATTTTGCTTTCTAGCCATGTGATGGAAGTAACACTAATTCATTGCTAAGATGTAAGAAAAGAAAAAAAAGGCAGAAAATAAGGGCCATAGTCCTTAAAGAAGATGCTTGTGTTGGCTTGTCTTTTTCTATTCAAACTATAATTTTGATGAATCTAAGGGAGCTTTAACATGATATAAGATGAACTACCTTCATGTTTCTGATGCATTGTCTGGAAAATTAGAGACACTACACCACAAAGATATGCATCAGTTCTTCGTTAACAAAAATTTGTATGACTTTGCTATCAACAAGTTTCCTTTTTTTTCCCCCTTTCTTTCTTCTTCTTCTTTTTCAATATTTATATCCACATGTACAAGAGATTTATTAGGTTCGAACTCCATCCTATATACATACAAGTGAAAACAATATCACTGGATCAATTGACCACTCAACTATTGTTTTGAACAAGTTTTGAGTCGAGGGCTATCAAATTTGCTTAGAGAAACATTTTGGTTACAAAATTATAGCTACTATAACTATTTTACCATGAAATTTTATTTGTGAGGTCAATATTGTATTTCTATAAGATATAAAAAATAATTTTATTATTATTAAGGTGGTAAGATTTTAAACTTCAATATATATATATATATATATATACATATACAGATTTGATTAGCCTCTTCTTTGTTTCATGACTGATTTTGCTTAAAATCATTTTAGATTCTCTATTGATTTCAAAATTATATTTTATTTTTTATTTCATTTTATGAATATATATTAAGAATGTGTGATTTGTAATTAAATATCTAATACATTTGTTATTTATACATTGTGTGAAATATAAAATATAAAAATTTGAACCAATCAATATCGTGTTCTGAAAAGCAATGTGTGGCTTAAACTTGAAACATAAGAACCATAATTTGTTGTAGTAATGAACTATTTGCACAATTCACAATTTTCTTTCCTTTTTCTTTTTAAGTTTTCCCTATGCAAGGAAGTAGAGGCCAATAAATGTAAGATTGATTTGATTTATTTGTCCAATAATTATGCATGTGCAATCTCACATGCTCAACCCATAAAATTGTGGCTTTCTAACTAAAAAGTTGGAAACTCCCCCATTCCCCCCAAATTATTAAGGGTCTATATGACCACTTCTCATAATTCATAGATACAATTCCATGTTCTCCACATGATCACGTACTCATAAAAGAAGTTCCCCCCAAAAAAGATTAAAACAGCTCAATGGGAAGACACAAAACAAAACAAAACTCAAATTATTTATTGTTCTTTTCTGGGATGTAACTTGTAATCCTGCATGACCAAGCAAATACAGTATTTTCTTTCCCACATAAACATCTCCAAAATTGATGATGCAAAAATTAAAAAACAGAAAAAGAAAAATGTTCAAATACTCATGTGTTGTAGCTCTCTTCTTTTTTGTGATGTTTGGGACCATAAGGTGCATGGCATGACATCTTGCTTTTGCACACAGTATATATATATATATATATATATAAGCCACGCCCGACACCGCGGGTACGTAGGTAGAGAATAATGTAGAAAGTCGGCAAAAACACACGCAGAAGGTGTAAGAATAGTGGTTAATCTGATTCGGACAAAGTGTACAATTTTCACTGTGGTCCAGTTCCAGTTTTCGGTGGGCTCAAGAAAAGATAGGAAAACAAGAGCAAAGAATTCAAAGCCCATCTAATGCTTAATGGCACTACACAAAATCTTGAAATGTTGGCAGTTCCTTCAAACTTAAAAATGGATTTCGTGAAAATAAATATTATTAAAAAAAAAAAGGGTTAGGGGCACGCCAAGGCAGGGAGGCTGGGTCTAGACCAGCAATTCAGGGAGGCTACCACCAAGGCGTCAACTGTACTGAAAATTTGGCGCCTAGACATCAGAAGTACTGAAAAAGTAAAAATTGTTTATAGGATTCGACGTGTCTGTCATTCTCATTCGTATAAAATTATGGCTGTAACAAATAATGATTGTAACTATTAACTTTTGTTATATCTCTTACCGGAAGGCATCAATGATTTCTATTTATATAAAAGAGATTGGTCATTTGTCATGACATATAACAATAAAATGCATATGTTAATAACATATGACACATTTTCTTACTATTCATGATTTCTTTGAGTAACATTGTCTTCTGAAAAGTTGTAGGAATTCAATTTCGTAGTGCATCACAACATCAAACAAGTTCATTGTACTATGCAAACTAGGCGCAGTTCCTATTGCATGTCAAGTGGTAGGGACAAAGTAAACCTTAAGAAATTGACATTCGCGACATACTTCTAAATCATTTACAATACAACCTAAATCTTCAATTGAAGTCATTTGTTGTACCAACTAAACTTTCACTCACCAGTGAAGTCGTGACAAAGTATCCCAGTTGCATGACAGCAGCAGGTGAGAGGCTGACATCAAATGGGAGTAACTATTTTGAGTTACTAACCTTAATATGAATAATTTATTAACCTAAATATATATATATATATATCCATATCTGCTGTGCATACAGATCAAGATCCCTCAGAAGCTGAACCATTCAAATTGTGGTGGACAAAACTCTCTTCTCTAGTTGAGGTCTAAAAGCATCTAACGAATCAAATGCTATCATCTAATCAAAGTCAGCAAAGACCTCGACAATGAAATCCTGCTCAAAACAACCAAAAATATGAAAACAATCAACCTAAGGATAGCATTAGCAGAGAGACAATGGTTTGGCCGTCCACTGTTAGCACACATCAATCAGCATTATAAGCAATTGTCAAAAATCATTGGAACTAGAATTAGTTAAAAAAAATTCTCCAAAGAACAATAATAGAAAGAATTCGTCAGAATATCATCTGCATTTTATACTTCTATTGATTTGTAACACGTCAATGTACAAGGGGGCAATAATAATAACACAGTAATTTAGAGCTGCAATCACTTACATCCAGAATTATAAAGAATGAGATACATGTAGAATAGAATTTTTTACAATTAAGCACCAAATTGTTGATTCCAGATGGCACCATTCAAGGTTTAAAGTGAATTTACAAAGCATAAAAGCCAAGCACACACACATGATACAAAGACCAACAATTTCCAAGAGTATTCTTCAAATTCCTTGGCAAACCAGGTCAAAAACATAATATTTTTACAATGTTAAAAAAGCAAGAAGTACGAAAACAAGGATGACAAAAATAATCTTCTTCAAATTCTCATCATCTGCCCGAGCAGCTTGACTAGTTTCTCTATTTAATCTGCCTTCACTATCACGAAATGAACCATTATATCCATAATGATACCCTGATGATCTACCATATCCACTTTCATTTGGAAATCCATGAAACTGGAAACTAAGGAAAGGAGTGAATACCCCGCCAAAACCAACAGACATTCCAAAGCTATTGAAAGTTGCAGATGCAATGGGTATAAATCCTCCCATGAGGCCCAGAACAAGATTAGCAAAGTTATTGTCTTCCGAAGGCAGCACTGTCTCAGGCCTCTGCCCCATGGGTCGATTAGGAATTTCAACACCAGGAACAGGTTTTGATCTTGGGTCGGTTGGGGTCTTCCCTCTGCCATATAGGGGAATCACCTTTTCCTCCTCTATTAGGGCCTTACAAACTGGGCATTCGTGGGACTGTGAGTGACCTCGTAGCCATCTATAAAGGCACGGCCAGCAATAGAGATGCCCGCAAAGCGTGATTACTGGATCCTGTGCCAAATCAAAGCAAATGTTACATTCAAAATCACCAGCTCCATTGGCATCGCTCCCTGACGAGCTTTCTGGGGCACTAGGAGTCGGATCATGAGCCTCTGCCATCTATCCAATATACTGCAAAATCAAGTGCAGTTCAACTGTGGGCCACAATGAATTAGGAATGCCAACGTTAAGTAATACTAAGTCCCCATAAAGCTAAAGATCTTGTTAGCACAAGATCTGTATGCTTGTTCAAAAATGGTAAACAACAACTTCTCAATTCAGAATATTACAAATAGCTAAGAATCATTACCATAGAATTTTAGTTTGTGTCAGTTGCCATCTAAAGTGTCAAACTCCATACAGCTAGATTGAGAAGAGCTACTCAAAAATTCCAAAAATAGACAATGTATCCGTATATTATCAACAAATATCCCAAAGCAAAATTTTTTTTCCTTAACGTAATGAATCACAAAACTTCGATATGATTATGAAGACATTAACTTAAATCTTAGATTATTGAAAACCCTAATGCTAATCAATGTTCGATAAAAATACATCATCGCATACCTAGAGATAAATCTATATTAATCTCCCTATTTCTATAATTCAATGATTCTTAACGTTGAACTTTCGATCGAATTAATAATAAGGATATGCTTCGTAAATCTTCAAAAGTTAATCCAATACAGTCATTGACGCCTCTCAAAATTGCAGATAAAACACAAAAAACGGAAACAAAAGAAAAAATAGTAATCCCTAAAGCGAACACTCACCTCTGCCTACCGATCAGCAAAAGCTATTTGACTGTGGGAATCGGAAAGGGTTGTCTCGTCGATACATAAATACAACAGAGGATTTTTCACTTCTAGAAATTTCCAGTTTTTTCCGTTGTGTAGAACTTGGAAAAAACTGCAAGTCAATAATATCCGCGATTTGTTTTGGGCCAAAGCCTCATTGGCCTTGGGCTGTTAAATGCAAGCCAGCCGTTCTGAGCAGATCTCAGGATTGGGCCATGGTGTGTCGTTGCATATGTGATTCATTTACGGGATAAATACGTGAAAAGGGCTTGTGGCAAATGTTTAGCGCAATTTTGGTGCATGCGGATTGATCTATTTAGATTATAATAGTATTTCCTTGTTAATTTTTTGCCCAATTGGTTACTGCATGGTTTGAAATGTGTACAGACCCTTTTCGCCCAAACGCAATTGCCTGTCCAATAAGAAAAGGAGTACTGTCAAATATGGATAACAGCGGCTTCTAAATATTATTCTGCTCGTATTCTTCTATTTGTCTACGTAATAAAATATTTTATTTTGAAAAGACATTTCGAAAGATAAAAAATATATATAAATAATTATAATATCATCAACTTTTTTAATATCGAATGAGATGGAACACTTTCAAATATCTTTTTATTTTTCAATAAATCAGTGAGTAATCTATGTAGAATTTGGCATGTGAACTTGTAGAAGCATGTAGTAGCTGCATGTATTTTTTATTTTTATTTTTATTTTTTTTTAGTAGCTGCATGTACATTTATCACACTTGTTTTACCTTTAGTTAGTTGCTGCAATTAGTTAGTTTGTTTGACAGCTTTCAATTAGTTAGGGTTTTAGTTTTTTTTTCCCCGCTTTTATCGCATGTATATATACAGTGCTCTTTTCTCATTAATGAAAAAGCTCTCAATTTCTTTTAGAAAATTTTTTGTACTCTTGCCTGCTCTCGGCAGTTTCCTTTCAGCTTGAGCTCCTCATTTTCTTATCTATGGCAGACGCCAAAATTAAACATGGTATCAGAGCCATCTCCTCGCGGTTCTGAATTTCTTTCTCTTCCTCCTTTTTTTGCCTTCCGCAACACAGCACTCATTGTTGATTCTCGTGCAAGGGCTTCATTGTCATGGAAGAGATGAATAAGTACTCGTGACAAATATATAGTAGAATTGAGCCAGAGGAACTAGAGGATTTAACTGTGGCGATCCTCTATTTCTTCAATCTTCTGATCATCCGGGAATGGTGTTGGTTACTGCACCATTGAACGGGAATAATTTCCTGTCTTAGGGCCATGCCATGAAGATAGCGTTGGGAGCCAAAGTTAAGCTTGATTCATCAACGGAAAGTGTCCTATGATGGAGGAGGACTCAGATGAATACGAACAGTAGATGCACGCAGATTGCATTGTAACTTCGTGGATCTTAAACTCTATATCGAAGGATATTGTTGCAGCCTTCTTGTATACTACCTCCTCAAAACAATTGCAGGAAGAGATTGAGGAAAGATATGGAGAATGCAATGGCCCCTTGTTGTATTAAATTCAACGTGAAATAAGCTTGATCAATCAAAGTAATATGTTGGTAGTTCAATGCTATACAAAATTGAAGAGGCTGTGGGATGAATTCGCTATTTCGATGCCATTGCCTGAGTGTGCATTTGGAGCAGAAAAGTCTGTGGCTAATTAAACTCTTTTAATTACCTAATTCAATTCTTAATGGAATTGAACGCCTCATATGATCATATAAGAAACCAAATATTGGTTATGGAGCCATTTCCAACCGTGAACAAGGCCTATTCTATGGTCTTGAGAGTTGAAAAACAAAGAGAAGTGAACACAAAATTTTCAAATGTTGTTGTGAGCATTGCTGTGGTCATAAAAAGAAATGGTTCTTAATAGGAAAGGCATTTGGAAAGAAAAACTTTAGCAAGAAGTCTGATAGGCATTGCTCTCATTGTGGCAAAAATGGATATACCAAAGACACATGCTTCTAACTAAATGGATACCCTAAGTGGTTCAAAGAACTTTAAAAAAAGAGGACTCATTCCTATACTAGATAGTCAGCAAAATATGCAAAAACTTCCTTGGAAACACATGGTGAGAGGATGGGATAGAAGAGCAATAATTGGATGATTGCTTTGGTTGATTTGATTCAATAGAAGATGAGCAAGGTTATGAAAGAACAGCAGCAAGTGAAAGCCAACCAAGTTAGCTTTGCTCAACTTCAAGATTTTGCAGGTTTGAATATTCAAAAGGTTCTTAGTGCTCAGTGTCTTCTGGACAAGGAATCCTGGATAGTTGATACGAGAGCTTCAAGTTACATGTGCTCAAACTTGAAACTCTTATCTGAATGCATTCCTATCAAGAACCTAATCTAAGTATCTTTACCAGATGGAACCATTAAGATGGTTCATAACACAGAAACTGTTTATTTATCTTCCAAGCTGAAGCTAAGAAACACTTTATACCTGTCAGAATTCAAGTTCAATTTGCTATCAGTAAATAGCTTGTCCATGATTCCCAGTTGAAATTCACCTTCTATCCTAATCATTTTGTTTTGTAGGACCTGCGAAATAAGAAAGTGCTGGTTTTTTTGGAAAGTTATAGGGAGGCTCTATATCCTGGATAAATCTTCATCCCCTTGCTTATCTAATGTGAAACCATTACATTCTCAGTTTGTTAGCAATGCTTTAAATTCCAGTCTTGCTCTTTGGCATAAAATGTTAGGCCATACCTTTATCAATGTACTCAAACATATTCCTGAAATTATTAATAAAGATACTGCTTTCCATGCTCCATGCACTGTTTGTCCACTCTCTAAACAGACTTGACTTCCTTTCCCTATAAGCAACAATAACACTAACAAACCATTCTAGCTGATTCACTTACACCTATGGGGACCCTACAAGAAACCAACCATGACTGGGGCTCACTATATCTTGACCATTGTGGATAACTTTACTAGAACCCTGTAGACCTTTCTCATGCAAAACAAGCAACAAACATACTCCTTGCTATCACGATTTATTCAAATGGTTAAAAATCAGTTTCAAGCCAATGTCATGAATGTAAGGACAGACAATAGGACTGAATTTGTCAATAGCTAAACCTCTAACCTTTTTAGACAACTAGGGATCAACCATCAAAGAACTACCCCATATTTTCCTCAATAGAATGGTATAGTGGAAAGGAAGTATAGGCATCTCCTTAAAGTTGTTAGATCCTTGTGATACAATTTGATCTATTAATAAAGTTTTTTTTAAGAGGGGGATCTATCCTTGTGGCCACGCACATCATTAATAAACTCCCCACTCCTATTTTAGGCTGGAAATCACCCTTTGAGAAAATTTACAATAATCCACCTGACTACACCTCCTTGAGAGTTTTTGGATCTTTGTGTTTTGCCACAAACACTCACCTAAATAAAGATAAATTTGCTCCTCGTGCATTTAGATGTGTATTCCTTGAATATAATGTAGGACAAGAGATATTCAAAATGTATGACATAGATAATCATCTAGTTTATTCATCTAGAGATGTCACCTTTTATGAAGATCAATTTTGTTTCCTTCAAAAGAAAACTGACCAAGATTCGCAAACACCTATACCTATTTTTGTAATAACTGAAGAACTTTTTGACAGTCATGGTTGTATACCTCACACCTATATCAACCATCATAACCCTTCTTCTACCCTAGTCAACGTTCTAGTCAAAACTTTACTAATGAGAACCAAAATCATCCTCAAAACAACTTAAGAGTCAGCTCTAAACAAAGAAGAAAACCCGCTTGGCTTAATATCTATGTTTCTAATGCTTGTGATCAAAGGTTGAATGAGTCTATTCTTATGACAAGTACCAACAAAGGTGTTGCATCTAACTCTGCGAGGTTATCTCCTCACACCTCCCTTACATTCCCATACCCTGGTAAATCTAACCCATCCATGCATATGTTACTTTTCTGGTGAATGTTTCTTCTATAAAGGAACCTGAATCTTATAGATAGGCAATTACTAAAGCTAAACGGATATCAACTATGTAAGAAGAAATAAAGGCTCTTGAGGCTAATAAAACATGGGAGCTAACTTCTCTACCTGAAGGGAAGAGGGCCATAGGATCAAAGTGGGTACACAAATTAAAGCATAAATTAAATGGGATTTTTGAATGATACAAGACATGGCTTGTAGTTAAAGGATATAATCAGAAAGCTAGAGTTGATTACATTGACAATTTATCTCTGGTTACAAAGTTGGTTATAGTAAGACTGTTTTTAGATTTGGCTGCAGCAAAATCCTGATTTATGCATCAATTGGACATAAATAATGCTTATCTTCAGGGACATATCAATGAGGAGATTTACATGATTCCTCCTGAAGAGTACACTAAAGCAAAGCCTAGACAGGAGTGTAGATTATTGAGATCTCTTTATGGCTTGAAACAAGCCTCACGGCAATGGAACATTGAGCTCACAACTCACTTACGACAAAATGGCTTTCAGCAATCTTAGCATGATCATTGTCTTTTTACAAAAAAAATCAGAGAATTCCTTTCTGGCTTTACTGGTTTATGTAGATGAATTTTACTTGCTAGAGATGATGAACAAAAATTGATGGTCACCAAATGCTCTCTGCACTCCGTATTCACTATCAAAGATCTTGGTGTCGCCAAATACTTCCTTGGAGTTGAAATTGCAAGATCCATTGACGGCACCTATTTGAACTAAAGGAAATATATCTTAGATATATTGGAAGATACTGGATTGATGGGGGCGAAACCTACTAGCACATCTTTTCCTAAGAATCTCAAGCTAATAGCAATAAGAACTCCATGTAATGACCCAACTCGCTATAGACGAATGATTAAGAGGTTGATGTTTCTCAACTTGACTAGACCAGACATCACCTACGCGATCTAGCAGTTAAGTCAATACATGAATGCCCCTACAACTGAACATTGAAAAACTGTTATCTATGTGCTGTGATATCTGAAGGGATGTCTGTGGAAGGGAATTTTCTTTGCAACACATAACTCAATTCAATTGAAAGCATACTGCGATGTAGATTAGGCATCCTGCACTTCCACTAGGCACTATATGACCAAGCATTACATATTCCTAGGAAGCTCGCTCATATCTTAAAAAAAAAAAACTACAGTTTCTCGATCATTTGCTAAAGCAAAATATAGAAGCATGGCTTCCCCTATCTGGAAGCTTCAATGGATCTCTTATCTACGTAAGGACTTCAACATTTTAATCACTTATTCGTTTTCACTGTTATGCGACAACAAAGTAGCCATCCACATAATCGAAAACCTGGTGTTTCATAAAAGAACCAAGCATTTGGACATTGACCACCACCTAGTTCGTGATTAGTTCAAACTCAAGTTCATACAACCTCAACACATATCTTTCAGCTTGTAGCTCATCGATATTTTCACCAAGAACCTATCCATTTCACGTTTTCAGCAGATGCTCTCCAAGTTAGGCCTGTGTGACATCCATCGAGGTCTAACTTGAGAGAGGGCTGTAGGTGCATGTAGTAGGTACATGTATATTTATCACACCTGTTTTACGTTTAGTTAGTTACTACAATTAGTTAGTTTGTTTGACAACTTTCAATTAGTTAAGTTTTCAGTTTTTTTTTCTCTCTTTTATCTCTTGTATATATATAGTGCTCTTTTCTCATTAATGAAAAAGCTCTCAGTTTCTTCCAAAAGAATTTCTGTAATCTTGCCTGCTCTCGCCACTGTTTTTTCAGCTTGAGATCCTCATTTATGAAATACAGTGAAAAGAAAAAAAAAATTTAAAACTACTATGGTTTGAAAAAAGTTGCAAAAATATTATAAGGCATGGATGCAACTCACGCCTTAAAATCCAAAATTCGTAGGAGGCGTGGCACGAAGCCACGGCTCTTGCATGAAATATTACTAAGTTTTTTTTTTTTAATTGTCAATGTCACGCCTCTTGACTAATTTTTTTTTCAATTTTTGTTTTAATTCTTTATAGTTTAATTATTTTTTTTAATCAATTGTGAGAAGCCACACCTCTATATATTGTCCCCCATTCCATCATTCAGTTTTTCATTTACAGTATTCTCCCCCGTTCCATTCTTCAATTTTTCATTTTCAGTATTCAATTTGTAAAAAAAGTAAGTGAGTGCTAGTTTGAAGCAAAGAAGAAAAATTTGAGAGGAAAAATAAAAAAAAAGGGATTGCACTACTCGTATCCAAAATGAAATGGATTGACCTCAAATAGGTGCGAGACAACAAGCCCGCCGTCATGCCCAAGCCAGACTCCTTGATTCTTCCAACTTTGTAATTATATTTTATGTTCTATGTTGTTCCTTTGTATCAAACTTTATGAATAATAAATTTGGTTGAAAATTTCAAAAAATTTAGACAGTTCTAATTTATGTTACATTTCACTAAAATACTTAAAAAATAAAATTCATACATTGTTCTCTAAAAATGTATGATAATTCTTCAAATTACAAGCATCATTTATAATTAGAATGCATGATAATTCTTCAAGAATGTATTAATATATAAAATCATGTACTATGATTTTAGAAATATACCATTTTATAAAATGCAAGTGTTTCAAGGGATACTTGTAATGTTAGAATGTTGGCTAAAATTGGCATGTAAAATCATAGTACATGATTTTATATATTAATACATTCTTAAAGAATTATCATAAATTCTAATCATAAATGATGCTGGTAATTTGAAGAATTATTATACATTCTTGGAGAACAATGTATGGATTTTATTTTTTAAGTATTTTAGTGAAATGTAACATAAATCAAAATTGTCTAAAATTTTTGAGATCTTCAACCAAATTTATTATTCATAAAGTTTGATACAAAGGAACAACATAGAACATAACATATAATTACAAAGTTGGAAGAATCAAGGATGTCTGGCTTGGACTTGACGGCGGGCTTGTTGTCTCACACATATTTGGGGCCAATCCATTTCATTTTAGATACGAGTAATGCGATCCCTTTCTTTTGTTTTTCCTCTCAAAATTTTCTTCTTTGCTTCAACACCAACACTCACTTACTTTTTTTACAAATTGAATATTGAAAATGAAAAATTGAAGGATGGAATGGGGGAGAATACTGTAAATGAAAAACTGAAGGATGTAATGGGGGACAATATATAAAGGTGTGGCTTCTCACAATTGATTAAAAAAAATAATTAAACTATAAAGAATTAAAAAAAAAAAATTGAAAAAAAAATTTAGTCAAGAGGTGTGGCTTGAAGCCACGCCTCTTGACAATTAAAAAAAAAAAAAAACTTAGTAATATTTCATGCAAGAGGCGTGGCTTTGTGCCACGCCTCCTGCGAATTTTGGATTCTAAGGTGTGGGTTGCATCCACGCTTTACAATATTTTTGCAACTTTGTTCAAACCACGGTAGTTTTAAAATTTTTTTTTTCTTTTCGCTGTATTTTCATAAATTGTCCATTTTTTCAGCTTGAGATCCTCATTTTCTTATCGATGGCATATGCCAAAATTAAAAGGTGGTTTTGAGTATTAAATTCAAAGAAACCTATGCATAATGAATTCATCTTGATGAGGATATGTAAATAGTATATTTACACGCCAAATTAATAGAATATTAAATAAGAAAATGAAGTTTAAAGTGAACCACTTGAAAAGATAATTTTATGGGAAAACTAAGGATCAAACCAAACTATATTATTTCTAAGTGATAGGCTTTATTTATAGCTTGGGTGATATGTAAGTGCGGTTGTAGGTGTGGCCAAATTACTTTGTTTTGGACAAAATTTTAATTTTCAATCCAAAAATCTCAACTTTTTCATTTTTTGGCCCCTTAAGTTGCTAGGCTAATTGCCTTTACTAAAAGAGTGTTTCTTCACTCTTAGCCTTTTATGTTTCCCAATTAATTGCTCTTTATGGGGGAGTAATGTGGCCTAATTAAACTATGTCTCTTCAAGTAGCCATGTAACACCTATAAATATGAATAATTCAAAGGGGGTAACCTATACATTCACAAGCATTTTAGCATACATACCACACACATAGTACATTGCAATGTCCTTATGAATAAAGAGTCTCAAGTTAGTAGATTTAGTGTCACGGCCAATTGGATGCCACCTTTTGCTATGCAAGAATCATTGTATCTTGGGAGGTTGCTCGTTAGAGTTCTTTGAGACTAGGTGAGTGGACAAATAAAACCTTAAGGAAGTTGTGGTTTCATTGGCCTCAATTATGACATTTCATATTCTGGTTAAATTACAATAAGTATGATCCTTCCTTATCTTTGTTTCAATTAAATTTTGTGATTCCTAGTTATATTCTCAATTTGTGTTACTACTCATTATATGTTATTTCGTCTTCTTTTTCTTATTGTACTAGTTTCTGTTCAATTGGTTTAATTTATACCAACACAAGCATACACTCTATACTCTTTTAATTTGCTAACAATCTTAAGGATTTATCCGTGTTTGCTTGTGTTAATTGATATAATCACTATGTGAATTTGTATATTCCATTTTGTGTGTGCTAATTTCATTTTAATTTATATGCAAATGGTGTATTCCAGATTGGGCAAGTATATAAAATTCTCATTATCAATATTGTTTTATCTATAAGTGTTGCTCTAATTGAGATATTTCAAAATCAAAACTTCCTTGTTCTGTGTCAAAGAACTTATATTGTTCCCTTTTCATTTTAGTAACGAAAGTAAAACATGATATCAAACACTAAAGCAACAAATGTTGCAAACATTGAGTCCAACGTTAGTTCTGGCGGTGTTGGTGTGGAGCACACCCAATTTTGATTGTTTTTTCTATTGCTCCTCTTGTTGCTTCTACTATTGTTCCAGTAGGTTTGGCTGAGAAGCCAAAGAAATTTAATGGATACGACTTCAAGATGTGGCAGCATAAGATATTGTTTTATGTCACCATTCTCAATTTGGTGAGGTTTTTATGAGAACAATGTCCTTTGCCTAGTGAAAATCTAAACATGCAAACTGTGGCTGTGGTTGATGCATGAAACCACACAAATTTTCTATGCAAAAACTACTTCATCAATGGATTAGAGAATTCTCTATATAATGTGTATAGCTCGATTGCTAGGGTAAAAGAGCTGTGTCAATCTCTGGAAAAGAAATACAAAACTGAAAATGCCGGCATGAAGAAATTCATTTTTGGTAAGTTTTTAGAATTTGTTATAGTGGATTCTAAAATTGCTATGTCTCAGGTAGGGATGTTAAAAAAAAATTGAAACCGACCAAATCAATTGAAAATTGAAAAGATTGAACCGAACCAAACCAAACCGAAAAAACTAGGTTTGGTTTGGTTTTCGATTGTTCACTTCAAAAAAATTCAATTTTTAGTTTTTTTTTTATTCTTTTATTTGGTTAACTGAAATCGAACCAAAAAATAAAAAAAAATCATAACTAAACTAAAAAAAACCAAAACTATTTTTTTTATTTTTTTATGTATAAAATTTTATTATTCAATCACTACTTGTTTTAATTTTATTTCACATTTTTCATTAAATTTCTTAAGTTTAAGATAAGTAAATATAAATTTTTAAATAATGTAAATGTTAATGTATTTTTAAATTTTTGGGATAAATAAAAGAAAATTTTTGATAAGGTGAAATAATTGAGAAAAAAAGAAGTAAATAACATATCAAAATAGTTATTAAAAACCCTATGTTTTATAAATAATATAGATATTAATATATGACATATAAAAACATGAATAGTTAGATACAAAGAGAAAAAAAAAATTTTTTTCTAAACTCAAATAGTACAATTGCATAATATTTTTTATTATATGAACTAACACACATTACATATAAAAAAATAGATGATTATGATTTAAATAGAAAAAAATGTAATATTACTTTTATTTTAATTAATTAATTAAACTTATATATATTATAGGGTATGTTGATGAGCAAAATTAAAATTTTAACTTAAATTGCAAACTGAGGGATAAGGAATTGAATCCTATTCAACTATTCCTTTCTTGTCGTAGTACTAGTAGTATATTGCATCTGATGATCAATAAAGATTTTATCTATATTATTATAAAAACAAAGACCGTTTGTGTTTAAAATAGAAGTTATTTTTGTCCATTTACATAATTTGTCCTTTTAATTATTTTAACAACAAAAATTGACAATATAGTTTGAAGGATAAATTGGAGAATCCAACATAAGAAAGATAGTTTGGATACAAATTTTATCAATATTTCATAATTATCTTTTACAAATGATGATTTAATAAAGTTACAATTGTATTTTTCACAAAATTTACAAATCCGCAATCTATATTATGATATCATTGGATCAATTAACTATTTAACTTTAGTAGATTGAGTTTAAGATTTCATTTGCTATTTAATCTTAACAGCTAAGGTTTGAATATGCAAAAATTGCATGCATCTACTTTGGAGATTATAAACTAGTAATTTTAGCACACTCAATGTGTATACTAAAATTTTTATAACAAAAAATAATGAAAATATTTATTTAAGCCGATTGTGATAGGTTTAGTTTCGATTAAAATTGAAACCAAACCGAATTTTTTGGTTCAAAACCAAAATCGAACAGAACAGGTTCGATTTGGTTTTGATTATGGTTTTTTAAAAATTGAATTTTTTGATTTTTAGTTTGGTTAGTTATAATCAAATGAACCCCTTGTCAAAGGTTAATGAATACCAGATGATTTTGCATGAGCTTGCGACTAAGGATATGTCTCTTAGAGAAGGTTTCCGAGTGGTGGCATTTGTCAAAAAGTTGCCCTTAGAATTGAGGAATTTCAAGAACTACCTCCAACACAAATGCAAGGAGATGAACCTTAAGGATTTAATCTTGAGGTTTAGGATTGAGGAAAATAATAAACTTTCAAAGAAAAAAGCTAGTGAGAACAGCTTTAAGGTCAAGGTAAATGTGGTGAAGCAAGGTCTATCAAATAAAAAGAGGAAAAGGGACGCACATAAGTAGAAAGGTGATAAGGGCATAGAAAGATTTTAGGGTCTCATTATGTTTGCGAAAACTAGGACATCGAGCCAAGGACTGCCCGTCATCGTAACTAAGGTGATACATCAAAGAAGAGAAAGACTGCCTAAGCAAATGTGACAGAAATAGAATATTTGTTAGATGGAGTTTCTAACTTGAACATGTTAGCTGTAGTTTGTGAGGTGAACCTAGTGGGAAATCTAAAATAATGGTGGGTGGACATTGGGTCCAATCGTCATGTTTGCTTTGATCAACGAATGTTTATAATCTATTAAAGTACAGAAAGCGAATCACTATTTATTGGCAATTCGTCAAACTCTAGTGTGCATGGAGTTGGAAAGATCATGCACAAAATGAGCTTTGAGAAGGTGATAACGCTCAATAACATGCTTCATGTACTTGATATAAGAAGGAACTTAGTATTTAGATCAATACTAAGCAAAAATGGGTTTTAATTATTATTTGAATCTGATAAGTTAGTGCTCACGAAGAAAGGGGTATATCTTGGGAAAGAATATCTTTTTGATGGTATGTTTAAATTAAATGTAATAACCATCACGCCGGAAGATATACCAGGTAATGGTATCAATGATAATAAGGCAAGTTCTGCTTCCTTATTGGAGTCTTTTAATTTATGGCATCATAGATTAAAACATGTGAATTTTGGTACTTTGACCAAATTTTCTAATAACAGCATATTAACAAGATTAAATTAGTAAACAAAATCTAAATATGAAGTTTGCGTTGAGGCAAAAATGACAAAAGTTCCTTTTAATCAATTAAAAGAAGCATTGAGGCATTAAACTCAATACACATTAACATTTGTGACTTAAAAATGGTGCAGTTCAGAGGTGGAAGGAAGTATTTTATAATTTTCATAGATGACTGCACAAGATACTATCATATGTACTTACTTTGAAGTAAAGATGATGCATTGGAGGTATTTAAGCAATATAAAAATGAAATTGAAAATAAACTTAAGAAGAAAATAAAAGTTTTTCAAAATGATAGAGGTGGAACATATGTTCACCAATTTGAAGAGTTTTGTGGCAAACATTGAATAATCCATGAAGTAACAACTCCATATACACCCCAATCAAATGATGTTGCAGAATGTAAGAATCAAAGTCTGAAAGAAATGATGAATACCCTCTTAAAATATGTGGAGTGAGATAGTGCTAACTACAAATCACTTATTAAATAAGCTACCACATAAGAAGCGACAAAAGACACCCCATGAAGCATGGAAAGGGTGCTCATTGTCCTATCAATATCTTTGAGTGTGGGCATGTTTGGCTAAGGTAGGAATTCCATCTCTCAAAATAGTTTAAATAGGGCAAAAAACTATTGATGGAATCTTTAATGGGTGTGCACAACATCGTGCAATGTATAGATTCCTTGTCTTCAAATTGAGATAGATGACATTCATGTCAACACTATCATCAAGTTAAGGAACACTAGTTTCTGTAAAGCAATATTTTCTTGGAAAAGGGATGACAAGCAAACTTTAGCAAAAAAACTTTAGGAAATTGAAGAATCGAATAAAGAGAAAAATGAACTTAGATGTAGCAAAAGGGCTAGAATATCTAAGTCATTTGAACTTGATTTCTTAACTTACATGCTAGAAAGTGAGCCATTTATTTTTGAACTTTCGTTGAAGCTCTATTATGAAAAAAGGTAGTAAACAACAAAATTGAGTCCATCATGCAAAATCAAGCTTAGAAATTGGTGAATCTTCTTTCTAGAAATAAACCCTTGGGATGCAAATGAATTTTGAAGAGGAAAATCAAAGCTGATGGAACTATAGACAAATACAAGGCAAGACTAGTGGTTAAAGGACATAAACAAAATGAGGATATTAACTACTTTGATACTTGCTCACTGGTGATAAAGACAACATCTATTAGACTATTGATTGCATTTGCAGTGATCAATAATCCTAATGTTCATCAGAAGGATGTTAAAACAATATTTTTAAATAGAGATTTAGATGAGAAAATCTATGTGGAACAATCATAAGGGTTTATGGTTCCATAACAAGAGAAAAAGAAGTTTAAGTTAAGGTTGTCAATAGATCAAATTTTAATCCAAATTCGATTTGAATTTTAAAATTTTTATCCAATTAAAATATTTGATGGATCAAATTCGATTATTTTTTTGAATTAAAAATTTTATTAATGATTAATAAGGATCATTACAAAGTGCATCAGCAATAAATGGTGGAGGATTATAAGTCCCAACCTCTTGATCAGACATAGAACCAGATGCTCTAGCAATAGCATAAGCTACTATGTTCGCAAATCTTCTAATAAAATCAACTTGAAGGTGATCAACGCCTTCTTTAAGACATCTACAATCCTCAACAATGAGTCCTAAGGTGGAAGGGAAAATCTCCTGGCTATTTATAGCTTTGATTGATTCTTGAGAATCTGATTCAACCACACAATATTGCATAGTAGACTGTTTATTCCAATTAAGAGCTTCCCTAATTCCCAAACATTATGCCAAAATGCTATCAAAGATTCCATGGAACACTCTATACCCTGCCCCCACAAAAGAGCTATGTTTATCTCTTTCATTCTAACCAACACCTATCAATTTTTTGTTTCCAAAAATTGCCGCATCAGTATTAATCTTTTTCCATCCTCATTTTGGGCTTCTTCCATGCTTGATTTATTGGGATTTGTTGGTTGTTTCCTTGGGCTACTTTGTATTTTTGTCTGGTTTGCTTCCACTAATCCAAATACGACTTAGCAAAATTCATCACCACATCTTTAGTCCTTCCTTCTCCTTTCCAAACAAGATTATTTCTATTTGACCATAACCCCCAGCAGATCATAATACTTGTCTCACAAAAATCATTTGAAACTAAAGAAAATATAAGTTTAATCCATTCGGCAAAGCAAGTTCCATTCCTCTAATAAATCCCAATTCTGACCGAGTCCATATATCTCTAGCTAGCAGACATTTAACAAGTATATGAAATATAGTTTCTTGGGCCGACCTACAAACAGTACAAATTAGATCAATATCTATATGTCTCTTTAGTAACAGGTCTTTTGTTAAAAGACAATAAGAGATAGCTCTCCAAACTAATATTTTCGCCTTTGAAGGAACCAAAACTTTGCAAAATCCCTTCCAAAATTGATTTTCACTCTCATTGTGTTGTCCCACCCTATAAAGCGAATTCAAGTGCCTATGGACACTTTTAACCAAATACTTGCTACTTTTTTCCCTACTTCAAAACCAACTGTCTTCACTGTTTCTAATGCCAATTGAAATCTGCAAGACAAAGTTTATGTCTCTATCATTAAACATCACATTAATAAACTGGAGGCTCCAATCTTTTCCATGTGAATTGAATAGATCAGCTACCCTCAAGTTTGTACTAGTATTCAGTAGTACAGAAGAGATAAAGGGTTTGGCATCATGAGGCAACCACGGATCAGTTGCAACCTTTATTCTAGTCTTATCTCCCACTCGAAATCTATATCCATCTTTAAGTAACATTTGAGTTGCACTTAAGCTTTTCCAAACATAGCTGGGATTTGATCCTAGTGGGGCATCCAAGAAAGAGCTATGGGGGAAATATCTTACTTTAAAAATATGAGCCACTAAGGAGTTTGGATTTGAGAGAAATCTCCAGCCTTGTTTACCTAGCATTGCCAGATTGAAGTCCTGTACTCTACAAAAACCCAAACCACCTCACGATTTATGGTTGCTCAGAAACTTTCAACTTAGCTACTTGATTCCTCTACTATCATTTGATCTTGAGTTCTACCAAAAAGCAATAAGCCATTCCAATTCAGTGCATAATTCAGTAGGCAGGATATAAACACTCATAGCAGAGTTGGGAATAGCTTGTGCGACAGATTTCAATAGGATTTCTTTGCCAACTCTCTACAAACATCTGTTATTCTAATTTTAAATTTTTTTTCCATACTTTCTCATGGATAGAGTCAAAGATTTCTTTTTTCTTACGCCCCACAAAATTAGGTAATCATAAATATGTGTGTTGATTACCACTTTCTTGAATACCAAGTCTTGAGAAAATCTCTTCTTTTTTTTTTTGAGAGAGTTAACATTGGCACTAAACATAGCTTTTGATTTTTCCCCAATGATAATCTATCCCGAAGCTCATTCATAAGCATGCAGAATATGAATAATGCACTCAGCTTCTAAGCTATTAGCCTTAATGAAAAACAAGCTATCGTCGGCAAACAATAAATGTGAAATCACTGGGGCTTGTCAAGCAACAGAGATTCCATGCAACCTTTCTTGATAAATACATTTTCTTAGCATAGCTGATAGGCCCTTAGTATTGATAATAAAGAGATACGGTGATAGTGATTCACCTTGACGTAAGCTTCGTTTTGGTATAATAGGACCTAATAGTTTATTTCTTTTTACAATCTTATAAGAAATAGATTTAAAGTACATACTCATCAAATCAACCCACCTCCTGCTAAAGCCTAATTTAAGCATAATACTTTCCAAGAAACACCACTCCATACGGTTGTAAGCATTACTGGTATAAGCCTTTACTACCACAAAACCTTTATTTCCTTATGTTTTCTTTCTGAGGTAGTGTATCATCTCATATGAAATAAGAATGTTGTTTGTTATCAATCTTCCTAAGACAAAAGCACTATGTTCATCAAAAATAATATTTGGCAAGATTTGTTTCAATTTGTTGGCAAGCACTTTGGTGACAATCTTGTAAAGGATTTGCACAAAGATATTAGCCTAAGATTTGTCATAATAGAAGGGTGCTTTTTCTTAGGTATAACCACGATTGCCATCTTATTTAATCCATCAGATAGCTGTGAGAATTAATGTAAGATAAACATGCCACCACAACTTCATCACCCACAATAGGCTAGAAATTTTGGAAAAAACTTGGGTGCATGCCATTAATACCTGGCAATTTATTAGGATGCATCTCAAACAATGCTCTTTTAACTTCTTGGGGAGTGAATTCAACTAACAAACTATCATTATGAGCTTTTGTGACCTTTCCCTATACATGTTGTAAGATTGGCTCCATATTACACTATGATGTGGAGAACAAAACATGAAAATACTTTGTAACAACATGTTCTAATCCATTATCCCAGCTCTTCCAGACACCCTGCCAATCTTTCAATTGAGAAAATGAATTCTTTTCTCGCCCACTATTGGCCACAGTGTGGAAGAATCTTGAGTTCATATCCCTCTTCTTAAGCTAAAAAACTTTTTCCCTTTGTCTCTAGAAAATCTCCCTCTGCTGCAAAATTTCAAACATTTTTGTTTTTGTTTCGTAGTATCCAATAACACTAGAGGCATCTCTCCTTCCTCACAGGTATGACATTTTCTTTTTGAGGCTAGCTAGCTGATTTTTGAAGCCCTTATTCAAGTTTGCTGGCCACTTCTCTAAGTCCTGGCCATAAATCTCAATCTTTTCCTAAATAATAAGATTCCCACTCTTTTTCCAACTATGCTTGACCATTTGATTGCAACTCTTTTCTCTTATCCAAAAGTTCTCAAACTTAAATCTTTGAGTACCATAAGAAGTAATTGAACTAAGAGAATCAATTAGAATGGGAAAGTGGTCCGACGATGATAACTTCAAATTCAAAATCTTGTAGTTTCCGAAATTAGTAATCTAAGTTGTGTTGCCAGACACAATCAATATGTTCTTCTACCCAATTTTCACTTTCCCTACCTCTTTCCCAAGTGAATAGATAACCCAACATTCCCAAATTAATTAAGCCCACATCAAATACCGCATCACGAAAACCCTTAATCAAAAAATGAGGTTGAGGATTCTTACCTTTTTTCTTCAATTTTACCAGGATATTTTTGAAGTCTCCAGCACATATCCACGATAAGGTTGATTTATACGCAAGAGTTCTGAGTAGATTCCAAGATTCCGTCATCCTTTTACAGTCTGGCATACCATAAAATCCTGTAAAATGCCATTGACACATTCCTAGTAGGTGAACTTCAACGTTAATACGAAATTGAGAGAATTCCAACAACTTGATATCGTCTTTAGATTTCTAAAAAAAGGCTAGCCCACCATTGTGGCTTATCCAATCAACCATGAACAAACCTTCATAATCCAATTTTTGTTTAAGGCCCTAAAGATAAGGCCCAATAGAAAAGGTTTCAAAGTGGAATATAATGTTAGGCTTATTAATATGAACAATGTCCCTTAAACCTGAATTGCCCCATGGGTTACCGGGCCCACGGCAATTCCAAATAGGATACTCATAATTCTAGGCAGGCCTGGAGCCCAGGACCCGCCTTTAACAATAAATTTGAGCCCATATCAAATTGGCCCATATATTCTACATCATTTCCTTCATCTTCTATCCAACGCCATTTTATTAGATTTAATTCAATGCCTTTCTTAGTTCACCCCTCATGGTCAATTGATTCTCTTGAAGTCACATGCCAGTTGTTTTGTCCCACTTTCCTTAATTTTGATTCTTTCCTTCCTTTTTCTCGCTGATCTTCCCTTGTACTCATACCCACAATCTCCTTTCCTTTTGAATTTCCTTGGAAATTCGCTTTTAGAATCCTACCTTCCATTACTATATACTTCTTTTCTACCGAGGAGGTTTCCTCCCTTCTGCCCATCGCTTGTTCTTTTTTGACCCATCTACTCAATTCTTTCGATTGATCAATCAGAGCCATTTCTCACCAATTTGATTTGCTTGGCGTTTGTTTGGGGATCTCAACCATACCCCATAGGCTTTTTCAATGCATTCCTCAGGATGGTCAAAAGCAATCTCATAAAATTTCTCGTTATGTCCCAACTTGCCACACACAAAATAGAAGATTGGGGGTCTTTCATACTTGAAGTTGATCTAAATTAGGGATGGTGATGGCATGGGGTAAAACCCGAACCCGAGGTCAACCCATCCCAAATGGGACAAGTTTGGGGTGCTTAATGGGCATGGGGTGGGATTTTTAAAACCTGACTTATTTGGGGTGGGGTATGGGTTTTACCCACACCACCCCAAACCTGCCCCGCCACCCAGCTCCAATATTTTTTATATAATAATAATAAATATTATATATAATTTATATTATATTTTTTTAATTAAAATAATGACCAAATAGAAATGTTTAGGGATATTTATGCATGCATATCAATATTTTTTTGACAATAATTTAATTATCAATGTGAGATTCTATTTTTTATTTAATGTGGTATATGAATTTTGTACTATGTTGACATTTAATGAGCATTAGGCTCTTAGTTTTGTTCATTGGTTAACATTATCAAGATATAATGTTAACAGAATGGTGTTTTCAATTAATTGCATTGCCATATATGCATGGATGAATTCAGCAATACTCTTTCAATTTTATTCCTTCAAAAGTGGATAAATAAATTTGAATTTAGCTATACTCTTTTCGGGTTAGTTAGTTTAACCTGCCAACCCAATAGGACGAGGCAGGGTGTGGTTTTTTTGGGGCGAGGTGGGGTATAGGGTGAGATATTGTCTTGTAGGGTGTGGTATAGGGCGAGCCTAACCTATTCCAAACCCGCCCTACTGGCATCCCTAATCCAAATCCATTTCCCTCTTGCCTTCTTGATTTTCATTCTTCTCTTTAGTGGTTGTCTGACTTCAATTTCAACTCTAATCTTCATATAGGCTCTCCATACTCCCATGAAGTTATTTTGGTTAGATTCAATAAAATTTCCCACGAAGTTCCCAATTTCCTTACACACACATTCTAACATAAAACCAATAGGCAAATCGTAAACCTAGATCCAAATGGGGTCATGAAATAATTGGATTTTGTGAGGCTGATCAGTTTGTTCCAATCACTTACACAGTAAAATGTGGCCATCAAACATCCAAGGACCATTATCCAACATTCTTTTTATATCAACCTCATGAAAAAATTGAAAGAGATAAAGCATCAGTCATATTTCTTTCATACAAACCCTTTTGACTAGCCTCCATAACACCCTAGAGTGTTTTTCATTGCATTGAGGTTTATCACCCATTTCAGTTAGAAATTTTCCTACAACAATCTATTGAAATCTGTCAATATTCTCTAACGAATCCTCAACTTCTAGCCCATTTTTCTCTTCCTCTAGAATAGAGGTTCTTGAGAAATCTTCCATAGGTAAATGACTAATGGCAAAGCAAATTATCCAATGCTATAACAAATCAACTAAAAGAGATTCAATAATACAAACTTGTCAAGAGACAAGACTTACCAACACTTGTCATAGAGACCGATTATAAATATTCGTAAATCAAAATAAATGGATCGGATATGGAATTAAGTAATTCGATTCGTTAAAAACCCAAATTTGAACTTTAATATTTTTATATATAATATTAATAAAAATTTTGAAATAAAATCTCTATATTATATTGACCTAATATTTATAATAGCATCTATATTATATTATTAATATTAAGTTTTTAATGTAAAAAATAAAAGGGGTATTGATAAAATGTCAAATATAATAACATATAATAGTTCATCTATGCATTAATATAATGTGAAATAGGAATCTAGTATTCAAATATTTAACTTTTGGACTAGTATATAATAAAAATTTGTTAAAAAGTCAAATATGACATATATTTACTTTATAAATACAATATTTTTATAAAATTCAAAAGGAAAAAAAGTACAAAAGAAAAACATCAGGTAGAATTTTTTAATCGAATTTCGGATATCCATGAAATTCGGATATGGTACTGACTAACAAAGATCTTATAGGATTTTAGGTCGGATTCGAATATGAATTTTGATAATCGGATTTGAATTCGAATATAGAAGATTCGATCTCGATCCAACCCATTGACAACCCTAGCTTAAGTTAGTAAAGTCATTATATGGCTTAAAGCAAGCACCTAAACAATGGCATACAAAATTTGATCAACTCATGCATGCAAATGGCTTTAGGATCAACGAGTACAATAAATGCATGTACATCAAATGCTACTTTTGGATGTGCCATTGTGTGTCTCTATGTAGATGGCATGCTCATTACGAGAAGCAACAATGACGTAATCAAAGAAATGAAAAAAAATTGCTGAGTAGCAATTTTGACATGAATGACATGGAAGTAGTAGGCGTGATCCTCGGAATAAAAATCATCAAGACATCTAAAAGGCTAGCATCAACACAATATCGCTATATTGAAAAAGTGTGGAAAAAATTCTCGAGTCAAGAAAATGGCCTAGTGAAAACTCCTATAGATGTGAATCAACGACTTACCAAAAATAAAGTTGAAACAAAGGCTCAATTGAAGTATGCACACATAATGGGGAGCCTCATGTATATTATGAATTGCATGAGACCTAATATAGCATATGTTGTTGGTAAGTTAAGCCAAATAGTTTAAGTTATCACGTTCACTGATTGACAAGTATATCCAATAGTTCTCACTAAGGAAGGTGCAAAGCCAAAAGTTACCTCTTTTGATGTGGTATCTCTTGAGCTGAGACTCTTTTGTGTGTCTGCATTCATTTACACATTTGAAGAGATAATTTTCTCATTCATGTAGGGGATTGCAAAATTTGGCATGTGAACCACCAACTTGGTGTGCAATAAAAGGTGGTTTTCAATATTAAATTCAAAGAAACCTATGCTTCATGAATTCATCTTGATCAGGAGATGTTAATAGTGTATTTACATGCCAAATTAGTGGAAGATTGAATAAGAAAATAAGATTAAAGTGAGCTACTTGAAAAGATAATTTTGTGGGCAAACCATGGGTCAAACCAAGCTATCTTATTTTAAATGATAAGCTTTATATATAGCTTGCGTATTGTATGAGTGTGGTTGTAGGTGTGGTCAGATTAATTTATTTGGATAAAATTTTAATTATTAGTCCAAAAACCACACTTCTACATAAATCACCCTTGAATTGACTAGTTTGCCTTTTAAGTTTTTGTTCACTTAGGTTGCTAGGTTAATTGCCTTATTAAAAGAGTGACGTAGTCTAATTAAAATATGTCTCTTAGCTTTTAGGTTGTCCGATTAATTACACTTTATGGAGGAGTAACGTAGTCTAATTAAACTATGTTTCTTCATGTAGCCATATAAAAAATATAAATAGGAATAGTTTGGCGGGGGGGGGGGGG
>JACGDI010002003.1:651101-669080 GCA_014898725.1 Jacaranda copaia
GGGAATTGTTGCATATACAATTTCATGTAGCTATGTGTGTGGGTCTTTGTGGTAGGAAATTAACGTAGATTTTTGAAGTCAGATTGTCTTCCAATAGCTGGTCTAGGAATTTAGGTGGCAAATGATTCTATTTCCATTGAGAAGGTAGGTAAAAAAGCGTTGATGGAATTTCGCACCACTTTTTCATATGCCAAGATACCTAAATTCATCATTAGAAAGAAAGATTTTACTTGAAATATATTATTTATCGGCGCAAAAGAATTTAATGGTAAGTTTTTATTTTTGTGAATAGATTAGTAATGGGCAAAAAGAAAAGTAAAAAATTCACCAAAAAAAAAGAAAAGGAAAAAGAAAAAAGAAAGACACATGTAATATGGGATTTAGAGAGAATGAAGCAACTTATGAGTTGTGAACTTCCAACTTTATTAACAAGAATGAAACATTGAAACTTAATATTATCGTACAAAAAAATATGAATATAACAAAACAGGAAGCCCGAGGCACTTGTTTATATTAATCCAGCTCTGAACTGTTGCGGCAGCCAACTTGTGTGTTAACAATTTTGCAGCTCTCCCATTGTAAATTAGAATGTTTGTCACGTTAGCAGTGCACATGACAATCTGGGACGCTGTGTTAAATCCTTGTTTTTTGATATTTTCACATCTGATGTATATAAATCTGTTTTGACCTAAAAAATGCGGAATTTGTTCTGATGCTCGAACCTGAGAACCAAGGCAACTTTGAATTTCAAACTCTAATTAATGTGGGATTCACATGGTATCAAGAAAGTGCGAGCAGACGGGCCTTGGGTCAACAGTGCATTCCACGCGGCACTTTGGAAGAATATCGGCTGAATACTTTTCAGCGTACATCTTTCCACGAATTTGGCATCTAGGTAGAGATGGCATTAGAGCGAATTTGGGGAGAGTTTAGCTTAATTCATATGCCGTTCTGCTATATTTTATCTTGTCCCACACTCCGCTCCACCCCAAAAATACCCCATCCCACCCTGTCTCATTTTGTCTGGTCAGGTTGATGGGTTAACCTAGAAAAAATTAAAAAAATTAAACCCGTCAATTTGGAAAGGATTAAAAAAATCAAAATCAATCAATAAAAATATCAAATTAAAATTACTTGACAGTATTAAAATTCAAATTTTATGTACAAAAATAAAAAATTCATTCAAACAAAATAAGATTTAAGTAAAATGGGATATAAGAATAGAATTAAAGAAACAACTAGCATAATATTCAAATATTTATCCATTATGAGTCTGTGACAGCAAACTAAAGGAAGAAAAAAAACTTAAAATTTTGAATTCCAACAAGCTTCCACCCTAAATTATATGGATATTATTTTTATTCTGAAAAATATTAAATAAATTATATATAATATATTTATTATTATTTGTATAATTTATATGGGACATGTTTGGGGCGAGGTTACGGGATGAGGTTGGCACAGGTCAAGTAAATCCCATGCACCGTCCCAAATACTTCAAGTTATGAAAATTATACCCCATACCTTGACCCATACCCTGTTAAATTACCCTAAACTAGCTCATTTCAAAACAGATTAAGTTTGGATTCACGTTTTGACCCACTCCATTACCATCTTTACACCTAAAGTCCGTCGGTTTGGTTATTTTCTTAGAAAGCATTTTTGTATTTTTTATTAGTCTAACACAGTAAATACATTTGTTTTAATCTTATTTCACTACTATTCATTTTCCTTTTTAAATTTATCCTAGTATCTTATGTATCATATCCTTCAAAATCAATTAAATTTGTCATAAAGTATCCATAAATTATTTCAATAATATTAAATTTAGCAAAAAATTCTGTCTTTTTATGCATAAAAATTAAAAATTACATAAATTTTCAACTCAATACTTACTACACTATATATTTTCACATAAATCATCAAAATATATTTTCAATTCTACCCAAAAATTAATAAATACTTTTTTAACTTTAAAAATATTGAAATTTAAAAATGTGTTGTGAAGAAAATATCAAAACAGCCACTTAAAAATATTTTCTTTTACTGCCGGGATGGCGTCACTTCGGACAGCAGTGGTGCTAACCTTTTTCTAACATTCTAAGCACTAAATCATTTCACTAATTTCGCGATGCATTGGCCAAGTCCCCTCAACACGAGAATTGATTACCAACTTGCCAATCTTATCAAAACCTTAATAATGAGGCATGGCCTTCAATGGTTATATCATCGGACGAGCAAAATCATGTCAAGAGAATGCCAGAGAGGACAAAAATTTATTTAGCGTGAAAACAAGGAAACTTTAATAAGTGACAGGTACGAAATTTCAACCGTGGTACATGAATTATTATCTTATAAAACTGTATGCCATTATCTTTAACTATAAATAAAGTACAAGAAATGGCAGATTTTGCTATCAGTATGGCTAATTAATACCGTTAAGTATGTCTTAAAATTTAAACTATAAATGAAAAAAAAAACAGTGAAAATAGCAAAAAAGATGGTGCAAAACAATGTGGAATCAGGAGTGGTAGGATGTTGGTGCAAATGAGTCATGCCTAGGCGCAAATTCTGGGCAAGAGGGGTCGCAATTTGCGCCAAGGTGCAAGGTATTCTGGAACGTTGCGCCAAGGTGCACCCTGGCGCAAGTCATACTATAATTTTGCGCTAGGGTGTAAGTTTTGTGCGACTTGGCATGGCATAAATTGTCCATAAAGTGTTTCAGTGAGTAGGCTTATGGCCCGTTTTGCAATATGTTCGGGTTTAAAAATCTTATTTTCTTCCAAATTGATTAGAACAAATCCTTAAAAATATAGTTCTAGAATATTTTAGAGAATTCTCTCATAACGAAAGTTAGAACGAGGGCATCAGGTATTCTTGTGAGATTTGTGGGAGTTAAATTTATACTTGATACTTGATTTGGAATCAATAAATTTATTTCTTTATCATATGAACTAGATATATCGCCGAATCATATAAACTTTGTGTGTTTTTTCAATGAATTGCTTAACGAGTATTTTTAATTTTATTGTTTGATCTTTCTAAATTATAACAAATAATCTCACCAAATGATAGATAGTTACACGTATCTTCCACTTAGAATCGCAGGCCATCACACAATGTATGATGATTTTACCTTGAGAATTTATATGTACGTGATATGGGTGAAGCGGGAAACCGTGTCCTTGCCATTTATATCAAATAACATAACACTCATACATATATATATATATATATATATATATATATATTTTATCCGACGACTAAATTTGAATACCACCTAAATCTGAGTTGTTCATTTCATGTCCTTACCACTGTCAAAATGTGACGGACAGACCTACACATATGCACAAAGATCTTTTATTCCCTTACATCTACTATCTATTGCGTTTTCTACACGCACTTCGAACATTCATACAATTCTATAATATTAAAATTTTGTTCTAATGTTAGAATAAATCCAATTAATGTTGCCTGATTATTGATAGATATCTTGATATATATTAAATCTTATTCGTCATTTGGTTACTTGATGGACGTTCCATATTAAAGGTGATAAAAGTTAAGCGTGTAAACAAATATTAAACAAATCGCATACACTATTTTTATATTTGTATTTGTTTAACTTTTCGAATATTTAGATATATATAGATTTGATAGATATTAAAAAAAGATATCAAAAATCGAATTTGTCGGATATTGATCGGATTTGGATATAACCGTATTTGATTATAATTATTCAGATTTATTCATATTTTATTAAATTTATTCATATTTAAATTATTTTTTTATATTTATATTCGATTATAATTATTTAGATATCTATTTACAACCATCCAAATACATAATCTATGAATCTATAACAAATACATATTTTAATTAATAAAATGAAATATATAATTTCATTAAAAAGAAAGCAATCAAACAAATAACATAATATTTAATTAATAATTGACTTTATAATTGATTATTAGTACTTATTAATAATAATAATGGCATTTAAGCATATTAATTATAAAGTCAACCAACAATAATTGTGTTGATTAACTTTTTTCTTCAATTTTTTTCTTTGTATTACAATATTTTTTTAAATTTATTCTTTTTTCTTCCCAATTTTTCAATTATAATTTATATATATATATGAATTATCAAATTTTTATTAAAAAATATAAATAAAATATTATTTAATAAATATTTATTTGAAGTAGATATTAAACGAAGCATATGCGCATTTACCATATCCGTATATATTTATAATCGGATATCTATTAATCAAATATGAATAATATTCTCTTTAAATAAATGTAGATAAATTTTATAAAAACAGATACGAATGCGAATAGTAAATAAATTTTTTAATATTCATTTACAGCTCTAGTAAAAGTGTTTGTTGTGTGGGCTAAATTTATTTGTAAGGTTGGATCAAGCTAATTGGGAGCTTGATCGAGTTGGTGAGATGCTTGGATCAAACCTATTATCACTAGGAAAGGCTTGTTAGATGGCCTCCTGCTAGAATTAATTAGGTCTAGCATTGGAGAAAAGAGTAAGTGTGTACATAGCATAAGCAATAGTATACTCTGTAGGCACACCCCAACAAATGAAGTGTGAGATAGAAAATAAAGACTATAAGAGTAAAAAAGTAAAATTAAATAAAAAGGTCCAACTAAATAAATAGATAAATAAAAGAATTGATTAGCCTAACAAACTATTGCCACCAAGATTGGTGCCCAAACCCAAGTAAGTTGAAAGCCACCTAGGACGTAATCAATATAAATACTAGCTCTCAAAGCCAAAAAAGGTATCTAATCATTCTCAAAATATCTCGAGTTTTGACTCTATATATACAAGCATGTTTTAAGAGCAAAAGCTCATCATTTCACTCTGTTAATTTTTAAAAAGGATCCCAACTCCATTTTCGTGCAATATCATCTTAGCATTATTTGTGGGAAATCCCTTTCGAAGTAAAGAAGGTTGAGAATGCAGATGAGATCCAGAGTTCAAGATTTAAATATTCTAGTGGTGCTCCTAGAAGAGAATGCAAGAAGCTGCTCACTCGCTGCTGACGACTGACCAAGTGCATGATGCGTTTTTAATGTCAAACGTCCAGATCAAACCATTTGCCCTACTTGCAAGAGGATAGAGATTGCAAGACACCGATGTCACTAACGCAGATGAGTCCTCCAAGCTAGAACTCTATGGCTGAAAGAAAAAGCTGATGAAACTAAACTCAAAGCTAAAAAGGAACTCAAGACAATATAGATCGTCCCAAGCGGCTTGCTGAATACCATCAAGCTTGAACCATATTGGACCTAGACTTCGAGAAAGAGTTGGTGAACTTCTTAAAAGAGAATAATAGCAAGCATCTCTGCGTGAAGCATGATGGACCTGTAAGAAATTTTCCCAAATGTGATCATGCACCACTTTAGAGTGGACCCAGTCATGCGACCAATGGAGTAGAAAAGAAGAAATTTTAAAATGGAGCGGAACAAAATAATCAAATAGGAGTGGACAAGTCACTAGAAGCTAAATACACATATGGACTTATTTTTGTATGTTGTAAATATACTAGTATATGGAAGGAAGTATGCTGCAAAGTATTCAATTATTGGGGCAAAATGCATTTTACCCCCTTATTAAAATCCTAATGGGCTGAAAACCCCATATATTTTACTAATTGGCATATACCCCCTTGTACTTTTGAAAAAATTGCAAAAAAAGGTCCGCATAACATATTGGTGATACATGCACTAAATGTGTGACTTTTTCTGCCTTTTGAAGCTATTTGATGCCATAAAATAACATATTTGTCCTCCTATTACAGTGAAAAGACATGTCTTCCATTTGACCTATTTTGTGGAGGGTTGAAAACCCAATATATTTTGTGTTTGATTTTTTGTTTCTTCTACATACAATGGGTGAGTTGTGTTGGATTTTTTTGTTTCTTCTACATACAATGTCATGACACACTAATTTGTCAAAGCATGTTTCATATCTTCTAAGCTTGTATCATTCCAAACCAATTTTGTACACATCTCAAGTGACAATCCTAGAACTTTATAGTAGAAGCACACATTGCTCTCTTCCCATCCACACAACTCATACATGCAATACAATGAAGACATTTTCAAGTCATCTATTTTCAAGTTTGCTAACTCAATTTCATGTTTCCATCCCCCACTATATTAGGCGTCATGTCTTGTTCTTGTAAACCTCCCAACAACCTACATTTCAAAGAAATTGGAGTCCACTATTGATCTACAAATAAATCAAAAAGGTTTAATAATTTGTACATCGAATTAAACAAAGCAAAGCAAAAATTTAAAAAAAAAACACATAATATCACAAAATATCATAGATGAGTGACCACACTTTGCATTTAAACTAAAAAAACCTAAAATTCTAATTAGAAACAACAATGAAAAAGCCATTTTACAAGCAAAACAACAATTATTTAAACTCATATAATTAGAAAGAACAATAAAAACACATTTTAAAAATAAAATAAAAAATACAGTATAGAATGGGATGAACAGTATTACCTTGACGGTCAAGTTGGGTTTAGCATCTACTTGTTTCAATACACAAAAATAATAGGACAAATATTGTGATTATGAATGGAATATCCTAAAATCATCAAATGTGAAAAAGTAAAGGAGGATTAGGACACATATTTGGGGAAGATTGAAATTTAGGATTTTTCATCGTTGAGAGAGGACCACTTGAGAATAGTCAATTGGAAAAAAACGAAAGCCTTGCCTTTGACATATAAAGGAGAGTAATTTGGTCATTTGATAAATCTAAAAAATATTTAAATGAATTGGGGATAGTATACAATTTTTTTAGAAGTACAAGAGGTATATGCCATTTAAAAAAATACAAGAAATTTTCAACCCATTAAGCTCTTTAAAGGGGGTAAAATGCATTTTCCCGTCCAGTTATTGTAGGCAATTAAAGTAAATAGTAAAAATTTAATTTCTTTATGCACACCTTAGTTTCATGACTAAGAGAGAGAATGTCATAAGGATTATGACGATGTTGGAAGAATCTCAATTAATATGACATATTTTTTTAATAGTTATTTTGATAGCATATTAAATGATCTTATTCTTTCATTATGTTACATGACCAGATCAAAGATGAATAGATATAAATTGGTCCTCTCCCTATCAATTATGATATGGAAAGACTTTTCCATTATAAAATCTTTGTAGGAAAGAAATGAAGCGGGTCAACAGAGAAAAACTAATTTAAATATAGGAGATTAATTTGTGGACCTTCGATAGTGAGAAATTAAAGCAAGGATTAGAGCTACATTATTTTATGGCTGGATCTTCTGTATTAGGTGTATATATGTGTATTTATATGTCTGATTGTTGAATGCATATTTTCCATCTGTGGAGAATTGCTATGAAGTTTGCAAACTTTTAATCTGGTGTGCCACTTTGGATGTGCTCTTGCTGCTTTTCATCAAGGGTGGAGATGCAACATAGTTGGATCATATGCTATGATGCACAAATACGAACACAGCGACACATTAAATTTTAAAATTTTAGAACAGACGCGGGATTGACATGATTATCATAATATATTAATTATATATATATATATATATATATATAAATAAGTATCCATTAATTGCATTAATATATATAATATAAAATATATATATCAAAGTAAAGTGAAAATCAACACTAAATATTAAACAAATATATTTTAAATTTAAATAAATAACGAATTTCCTAAATAGGAATAAGTATTAGACTTCATGTAAATTATATAACAAAAAGTTTCAATACAAAAAAATGCAATCTTAGTCATAAACCTTAAGTGATAATATAAAAATTGTAACTAATAACATTTGAAAAAATTTATATGTATCATCAAAGATATGCCGTCAATTGTCCATGGTGGTAATTTAAATACAATTTTTGCCATTATCAAACTTGTAAAAGTTATTACTATGATAGAACAAATTTTTTTTTATCACTTATATATATAATTAGTGCCAAGTTTGCAATTATCACTTACTATTTTTTTATAATTTTTATTTTTCTTGTAGTGTGTCTAATCTTCCTAATTTATTAGGATATTATGCCCATAGTGAGATTTTTTACTAACTTCATTTGTCATTTAAAAATTTTTTATTTTATAATTATTTATTAGTCATTAAATTTTATAAAGTTAATAAAAAAAACACTATGTCCTAATTGTGTCCGATATCGTATCAAATTTTATGTTTTATTATTTTAATTTTTAGACACTTTATTGCCGTGTCAAAATCGTGTCTAACACTGTACGGAATAATTTTATAGAGCGTCCGTGCATTATAGATAATAGGTTTTCAAATAGGTCCTAAATAGGCCAATCCTATTTCTATTGTGCTCTGAACTAAGATCAGGAATCTATTCAGGAATCACCAACATGAAGAAAAAATAGGTTTATGCTCGAGGACGTGAAATGTCCATGCTAGAGAATTTGCTCTAAAAAACTCATCGAGAATGTGTGAACGAAAATATGATTCAATGCTGTAATTGTTATTAATTAGTTTTGAAACCCAAAAAGACCATATAATATGATTGAGAAGCAAAAGCAAATTAATTCAATGAAACTAACCACAAGATGTGGTTCAGCAATGTGCCTAATCCACTCAACAAATAAATGAAATTTATTGATTTCAAATCAAAATGCCAAGTATAATTTAAGTCCCATAAATCTCACAAGAATGCCCAACACCATTGTTTTAAACTCCGTTATGAGAAAGTATCTCTAAAGAAGTATAGAATTAAATACCCAAAGAAAATAACAAAACAGCCCATGGGCCTATGTGTCCTGTTGAGGCGCGCATGACTTGCACCCGGCACACTTATCTTTGCCTGACAACAAAACACGCCATGCAATGGTGCGAAAAACTCGCTTCCTTGCACAAAATTACAGAATATCGTGTGCCTTACTGCATGGAACTTGCGCCAAGGCATGTAGTTCCAACATGCCGTGCGTTCAGTTGTGGCCTCCTTGCGCCGAGGCATACGTCGTTAGCTTTCTAATGGCAAACTAATCAATTGCAGTAGCAGTTGCCCATGCAAAGATATTTTTGACGAAGGTTGGGAGTAAGTGATTCACAAGATAGGATCTTCAGGAGATGGGTTATGAGATATAGCAGAATTTTCTAATGCGAAAAATGTTGGAGACGGTCTCGTTTAGGTTGGAATATTGTTCTCTATTGTCTTCAACACCATGCTCCCTTAGAGAGACCACTAGCATGCCCAAGCCCTTAGCTCTAAATCTTATCTACATCCTCAACATTTAATGAGTTAGAAATCTCTTATAGACAACATCAAAATGATGCGATCTAAGCTTTGAACTAGCCTGGGATGCAACATATGTTAGAGGATCACAAAAGGAAAGGAAAAATGGATCTCTAAACAAGGAACGCAAGATAATTAATTCGAGGAACTCCTAGAAAATATTGTGAGTGAAAAAAGTGATTGAACATCTTAATTGTCACTAATAGAATATTTCTATAGCTAAGGTTTAAGGATTCTATTACTGTGTATGAGCTCGAGTGTAAATTTTATTATCTTGTCCCATATTTATTATGAATTTATTGATATGCTCTTAAGGTGGTCCTATACATAAATTTCTACGTGAAAATGCAGTCTTGAGGTTCCTAGTCGATCGCCATAATTATAGTCTTTAATATCATAATATCCAATGCAAATATTAATAATCTAAGGGAGCAAAATTGGATAGTCCCCTTTCGGAACCTCAATTGTTGGCCATTCAGCATTTTTAGTACCACGTATAAAATAATATGTTAGTTATTAATTCAAAAATTTTTATTTATCTTGAAATTTATTAAATTTAATTTTAAAAAAATAAGTAGTTAATTTTAATTAATACTCTAGTATTTATTTTATGCTCAAATCAAATATTGATAAGTGTCAAAGATGAAATGTCTACATTTATTGACCAATTAAATCAAAAATATTTGATACTATCTCTTGATATTTGATATTATCTTATCAAAAAGATAACTATAAAAGAAATTTAAGTCAATATAGAAGTTTTCCATCAAGCATTTATATAAAGGGATTGACCAAAGTTCATTCAACACACAAAACAAAACTCCAACAAGTGAGAGAAACTTTGAAGGAGTCTAGCAATTCTTTATAGCAAATTCAAGGAGATCCACGGCATTCTTCGTGGAACTCATATATTTTTTGCATTTGATTTGATATTAAGGTGTGAAGCCCTAGAATTAGCGTTATTTTCTTCAAATCAAATTTAAGGAGATTCACAGATTTCAAAATGTTCTTTGCGGAATTCGTATATTTTTTGCATTTGATTCGAGATTAAAGTGCGAAGCCCTTGAATTGGCTTAATTTCAAATCAATTCAAGGTAAACCATGGTGTTCAAGGTATTCATTATGGAGTTCATCAAATTTTAAGATCATATTTGAAATGAAAGAATTAGAGGATTAGATTAGAGATTAGATCTATAATTGATAAGTTTGAATTTCATTTTATTCGTATAATTTTTCTTGTCTTGTAATTTTATTTATTACAAACAAAAAAATTTGCACTCACAAATTTTGGCATGCCTAGTGGGACCATCTCTATGTCTCATCTCTTTCCTTCATCAAAGCTAAAGTATCAAATGGCTGTCAACAAAATTGCCACATTGAAAAATTACTACCTCAAATTTCTCTAGTGTTGGAATAAAAAGTGTAAGCGTCATTACAAGAAGTAAATATAAGAAGTTGTAATCATCTTTGAAGGTGGCTCAATGGCTTGCTGTGGAAAAGGTGTTGTTACATGTTGTTGATATGAATGAAGATGGTGAAGACTTAAAGGTAAAATCTGCATTCTCCATTCCCCGCTCAATATCAAATTCCTCAAACATGGTGATAATGATAGCGACAAGTGTTGCAATCTTAGAGGAACAAATTGCAAATTTGACATAAGTTATTAAAGGACTCAAGAAACATGTCTAAGAGTGAGACTTTCAATTCTCCAAATTGATTAGCAGAGTAGACAATCTTGATGACAACTGCATGATGGAGAAATAAATTCAGGCTCAGAATGAAAGCAAAACATCCACAAGGAGACAATCAATCAAAAATAAAGAGATTGCAACAAAAGAACTAGAAATTTTCACTGGATTAATTCAAATTGACCACTAAAGAAGTTTATTATGAGACTATCAAAGACAAGCTTAATGGAAGTTCTAAGTCGTCTATGACTTACTCCAAGCTATATATTCAAAGGTGTCGATCGCTTACCATTCAACAATTTGATGGCAAAGGCAACCAAAAGTAGCATTTAGCTCATTTCATTGAGCCTTGTAATAATGTTGGGACATATGGAGATCATTTGGTCGAGCAATTTGTTAGATCATTAAAGGGCAATGCTTTTGATTGGTATGTTGAGTTGGAAGTGGGCTCTATTGATAGTTAGGAGCAATTAAAACAAAAATTCCTCAATCATTTCTATAGCACTCAAAGGATAATTAGTATGATAGAACTTATCAACTCTCACCGGTGGAAAGAAGAACATGTAATTAACTACATCAATCACTATAGAAATTTGTTTCTTAATTGCAAAGATCAATTATCAAAGGCTTTAGCTATTGAAATGTGCATCCAAAGAATGCATTGGAGTTTTTTGCTACACACTTCGAGGAATTAAACCAAAAACTTTTTCTGATTTGACAACTTGTGCCCATAATATTAAAATGAGCATGAATTTTGATGAACAAAATAACTCAAGTAATACTGATGATGAAGAAGAATATGGAGGTAATTAATTTGCATCTTCAAATCACAAATGCTCCTTGATAAGAGTCTAAATTGTCAATAATACTCCAAGATAAGAGTATAAACTATCTAAAACTCTCAAGTCTCCAAGTATCTGAATTCAAAATTTCAACTTTTCTAGTCTTGAAGTCTCCAAATCCACAACTCAAATCTCCAAGTCTTTCAAGTTTAAAACTCAAGTCTCCAAATCTTCGAGTCAAAGGTTCAAGTCTCGAAATCTCCATGTCCAAGACTCAAATTTTTAAGTTTCTAAATCAAAGGTTTCAAATCTTCCAGTCTTCAAGTGCAAAGCTCAAGTCTTCAAATTCCAAATGGTTCTAGATACAAGCATAAACTATCTGAAGTTTTTAAATTAAAATTTTCCCATATGCTGCTTGATAAAAGCTTAAACTATATCTAAATATTCAAAGTCTACTCATGTGCTCCTTGATATAAGCTTAAATTGTCAATAAGACTTCTAAATACAAGCATAAACTATCTAAATATTCAAAATTTTCCCATGTGTTCCTTAATATGAGCTTAAACTTTTAATAAGACTCCTAGGTACAAGCATAAACTATCTTAATATTCAAATTCTCCACATATATTCCTAGATAAGAGTGTAAACTGTCTATTAAGTCAAACTCAATTAAACTCCTTGACATGAGTATGAATTGTCAATCAAATTCAAGTAAACTCCTTAACACTAGTATAAAATGTCTATTTAAATTAAATATGCTCATTGATCATATGAGCCTAAACTGTATGTTACTCTTGGCATGTATGAGTGTAAACTATGTACGACACTTCCTTCAAAGGATATTTACTTTAAGTTATGTTATGACTCGATCCTTTTATTAGACACTATAGCTTATGGAACGCTTGGAGGATTTCTTGTCGTAGACATGTTTGAAAAAATGGAGAGAAAAAGGAAAAAAAATTCAAATACTTCAAGTCTTGCCTCTTTTATGGATGATTGACATATTTTTCGCCAAGCCTTGCAGTGAGGGCATTTGAAGATATATTAATTTTGTCCAATTGGAGAGTAACACGTATAAAATAATATGCTAATTATTAATTTAAAATTTTCTATTTATCTTAAAATTTATTATATTTAATTTTAAAAAGATAAATAGTTAATTTTAATTAATACTCTAGTATTTATTTTATGATCAAATAAAATATTAATAAGTGTCAAAGATAAAGTGTTTATGTCTATAGACCAATTAAATCAAAAATATTTGATATTATCTCTTGATATTTGATATTATCTTATCAAAGAGATAACTATAAAAGAAGTTCAAGTCAATATGGAAGTCTCCCATCAAGCATCTATATAAAGTATGTGACCAAAGCTTATTCAACACATAATACAAAATTCCAACGAGTGAGAAACTTTGAAGAAGTCCGGCAATTCTCTCCAACAAATTCAAGGAAATCCACAGTGTTCCAAGCATACTTCGCGGAACTTATAAATATTTAGTGTTTGATTTGAAATTAAGGTATGAAACCCTTTAATTGGCATTATTTTTTTCAAATCAAATTTAAGGAGATCCACGAAATTTAAGGTGTTCTTTGCGGAATTCGTATATTATGGCATTTGATTCGAAATTAAAATGCAAAGCCCTTGAATTGGCTTAATTTCAAATCAATTCAAGGAAAACCATGGTGTTCACGGTATTCATTACGGAGTTTATCAAATTTCAATATCATATTTGAAAAGGAAGAATCAAAGAATTAAATTAGATATTAGATCCATAATTGATAAGTTTGAATTTCATTTTATTCGTACGATTTTTTGTCTTGTAATTTTATTTATTACTGAGAAAAGAAATTTATGCTTACACTCTCATTTTCCAAAATGAATCTAAGAAATGAAATTTTGCAATAATTTGTAGTTGAAGGAGGTGATTAATACTCCCATCTCTTCACTCAAATGAAAAAGTGAATTATTGCATATGTACTTTTATGAAGCCATTTGGGTTTCCTAATGATTTATGGGAGGAAAGGAGAGGTAATGTTTGGATATATTTTATGTTTAATTTTAATATATTGTAAGTGGGATTAGAGAATGTGAAAATTGTATTAAGAAATGTAATGAATTTTTTATTATGTTTTGGGAAAAAGCTAAAAATTTGTTTTGAAAAATTGTGGTATGTTTGTTTATATTTTGAGGAGAGACAATTTTTACTGTAACACCAATATTTTCAAAATTGTATCGGATAATAAATCGGTGACCTTACTGGTTATTATTTCAACCAGTTCAATCACGGATTGAATCGATATGACGTCATAATGACGTAATAATTATATTTAATTTTATAAATATATATATATATATATATAATATTTTAATATTAAAAAACTAAAACTTTCAATTAATATAAAAAGAATTAATATGAGATAGCCCAACAAGCTATCGACCTTAGAAAGGACCCATAGGCCCATTTAACATGCACAGCCCAAAGACCCAGTTGGACCGGATCACTCGACCACAATCGCTTGGTCGAGTGGATTGTTCTTAACTACCCTCAACGGGAGGCTTCAGGTCATTTGGTTAGTTCTACCATCTCTCTAGTCGACCTCATTGTCTATTCGATGATCGTTGACCAGAGTGATCACCCTGGCACTAACTCATATCCTTATCGCATTTAATACTCTAACAAGCAGCGTATCTTTACATTAATAACATGTGCCATCCAATAGAGTTTCTCCCACCAACTATGCCAGAGATGCGCACTTCTAGAGTACTATTCATCCTGAAAAAAAAGGAGATAATGCTATCTATAATAGTACTGAAATTAAAAATAACCAATAACCCCCCAGGCAAGGACAAAAGCCCATTACACTTGATAAGGGTTTCTTAAACATATCACTCACAGGCAAAGGCTATAAATAACTCACTGTCAGCCATTCTCCAGCTAATTCTATGTACACTATACACTCCTACTTTACTATTCGATTACCTCAATTCGACCAATACTAACTTGAGCGTTGGAGTGCCTTAGTTGGGAGCACCTCAGTTAGTTTAACGTTTGCCATTGATTACAGATTTTGAACATCGAAAATCATTACTATTAGATTGTTCAACCTCTTTAGTCAAATCAACCCAAACACTATCTCATTTACTAAAAACGACTTTCAACCTCATTAAGAATATTATTTGAAAAAAACTTTAACTTACTTAATTTTAAGTACATTTTTTTTAGAAAATAATATTATTTCACAATTTGTCAACTATAAATAAATAAAAAATAATTTTTCATATTAATTTAAGTAATCATTTGTTTCTTGCTTTAACTTAAAGTAAAAATAAATTTTTTTACACTAAATATTCAACATAATTTAAGAAAGATTAAACAAAATAAAATAATAAATTAAACATAAGCATTTACATATAATTACCACTTCATTAAATTTCAAGAAAATAAATTTATTTTTCAAAAAATTACATGTCCAAAATCTTTAATCATCATCTTTAACTCATAATTTCTCTTCTTTTTTTTCACTTTTTTTTCTTCTTAAAAAATGTAAAATTTAAAAAAAAAAAAAACAAGTGAATAAGTTGAACCGGTCCGATTTTGACCTGTTTTCAACCGATTTTGACTGGTTCGATCGATTTTAACCGCCACCAATTTGTACGCTTCAACCAGACTGGACTAGCATCTGATCACCGATCCAGTCTAGTCTTCAAAACATGGGTAACGGTTAAATTAATACTTTCTTATTGAGTTTTTGAAGTAAAAATAAAATTAAATAATTTTTTATAACAAAAATAATAATATATATAATAAATGTATTTATATATTAAAAAATAAGAAAATTTTAAAAATAATGAAGAATAAAAGAGAATCTTTTGAAAAAATGTATTTTAATGTTTTTAAAAAAAAGATGAGTGTACAGTTGTATTTTTCCAAAACAATTTTTTGGGTAACATAACCAACCCCTGCCACATAGTTTTTTGAAGTCAGAAATGCCTGCGGACAATAGGCCTACACATTTAGTTGGTAAATGACTGGATTATCACTGTGAAGGCGGGTGATCACTTATGTGATGATGGAATTCCGCACCATGCGTTCTGTGACGACATTTAAGCTTTTAATTTATCATAAAAAATAAAAGAGTCCAATTTATAAGACACTGATAGAAATTTTATTAAAAAAATAACTTAACCAATGAGAGAGAGAATCAACTTAGAATACTATTTTATAAATTACATCAAGAGGAATTTTATTTATGTGAAATACAATTTATTATATCATTAAGAAACATGAAAATAATAAAACGGAAAAAAAATGGGGCAATTGTTGCTCTAGCTGAACATGTTGCAGCAGCCAACTTAGAGTGTTAGCAATTAATTTTGCAGCTCTCTCTCATTGTAATTTAGAGTGTTGGCAGCATTAGCATGCAAAATTGTGAGATATAATTGTGTTGATATATATAATATGATCCAAATCTTTTTAATAATTTCAAGGAATGTTTTCCTTCTGGGCAAAATAAAAACAAACATAAATTTTTCATTTTCACCTAATCAATCAAATCAAATAATCTCAAAACATTTCAATATAGTTCTTTCATCATTTTCTAGAAAAGACATAATCATTATATATGTGTATATATATAAATATATCATCTTGCATTACAATCACACATACATAAAATAATACAAAATTACATTTTCACCCTACCAGTTAGACAAAAAGTACTTTGCATCCTCTATTCCATCTTCTATTCCTATTTGTTATATATATGTCAAGTGTATCTAATTTTTAATTAACTATTTTTATAAAAAAATATTTAATAGAATATGAAATGAAATACAAAATGGAGAGCATCTAACATAATAGTCATTGATTTGATATTTAGGACTAGTTTGCTTTAAATAATGTGATTATGAATGATAAATAAATAACTAAATATATTTTAAATTTATCATGATAAAGTGATATAATTTTACGTTTGGTTGGTAAGATTAACTGAAAAGTAAATTAAAATAAAATATATGATTTTATAATTATAACTTTTTTTAATTTATTTTAATAATCTTTTTACATACTAATTAAGAGTAATTTGATTTTTTTGAATTTTATCCAACCTAAGGAAATTGTATCAAGCGTATTCCCTCTTAATATATATTTCAACTTAATATATGGCCAATGATTTATCAAGAGCCCTAAATGAAGGCAAACAAATAAATAATAAATTATGAGTGATTAGACATCTATCAAGCATAATCAATTGAAGCAAACAAGCCCTTACAGTACAACTTATTTCCTACCAAAATCAAAACTAAACATAACATTCCAATCCAAAACAATCTTTAATAAATTCCAAAATCAAATCAAATACACGTCACATTCCTATTCCTGTAATCCATCTCTCAAAATATTCTCCCCAAAACACCCCAAATGACACTACCCAAAATTTAGTCTGATGATACTTTGAAACTTCAAACTGGGGATCACAAGGTATCAAGAAAGTGTAATCAGAAGACCGGGGGTCAAAATTTGCATAATTCCACTTAGAATTTAATGAATTCTATGCGCAGAAAATGCGAGGCAGTCTTGAGTCTACTGGAGAAATGAACGTGGGACTTGATTGAGACCTACACATCCTCAAGTTTTGGCGTGGCCGGCCAGACCCCGACGGGTGCTGTTGTCTCTATCGCGGTCCCTCTCAGCATAATCAAACTTGAGACCAAGAAATTTTTATGACCAATCCAAACAAATGAAATAATATATTCATTTTGCCAACTGTTGTTTCTTATTTTTATCGGAGGCGGCTCTACATTTAATCAAAAAAGTCGACCACTTCAATTAGACGTTGAAATTTTGAAGCACCCTACACATGTTTTTCTATTTCATATTTTAGACTTCAAAAAAGAAAAATACAAAGTCTTGTTTTTTTAAAGTGAAAGCCTAAAAAATTATAAGACCTTTACATTAGGAACCTCATGCATACATGTATTATAGTAATTTTTCAAATTTTATTATTTTTAATTGTCCTTTATTTCCTCTATCTTTTTAAATTCCTACTATTTCTCTTATTAAAATCCTTACTACTTCCCCTTTTTTTAATCCTATTCACTAAAGAACTTTCTTCTTTTTTTGGATGCTAATAATTAAACAATACCCTTGATATAGGATAGCCCAGCAAGCCCAATAGGCCCTTCTACAAATGAGAC
>JACGDI010002003.1:670738-681661 GCA_014898725.1 Jacaranda copaia
GGGTACTTGGGTAAAATCACACCCTCATCAGATTATAAATTCTACAAGCACCACTACACTCAAGGTAATGCAATTATACTATTCACTACATACTTACTCTATACTTTCCATTCTACTGAAAATCTGACTTGAGCGTCGGAGTGCCTTAGCCGGAGCACCTCGGCTAGTTTACGTTTGTTCTTGGTTGCAGATCTCAAGCCCAATAACATTCAAATTCATCGGAGTTCCGGACCGACTAGCTCTTTGCAGCATCAACCCTATTAGTAGTCACTAAATAACATTAATTTTAATTCTTTTTTACTATAAATAAGATTTTATTTCTTATATTTCTTTCTTTTTATTTTATTTTTTTTAATCGGCTTTCTCTCCTCTTCTTTTTCTTAAAAAAGAAACAATGTTTTACTTGTTATCAAGGGTGATTCTACCTTTAGTTTAGAAAGGTGACCACCTTAGACTTCTAAATTTTGAATGCCTACTATATGTATTGTCTTCTATATTTTAGGCTTTAAAAATAAAAATATAAAGCCTATATTTTCATTTTACATTATCAATCTAAAAAAATTGGGTCTTTAGTTTAAAAACCTCATATATATATTTTCTTTTTTAAATAATTAGGCATTAAAAAAAAAAGTATAAGGCGTTTAATTTGGAGGCCTTATTAGTTAAACTTACAATAAAATAATTAATTAAAATATACACTTAAATTTTATTACTTTTGATTCTCCTAAATCTCCACTCTCCTTTTAATTCTTATTCTTTTATTTATCAAGATCCTATTTCACTTATTCTTTCTCAATACTAATCATTAAATAATGTTAGTGTTAACTCTCTTTTACTATAAATCAAGTTTTTATTTCTTAAATTTATTTTTCTTCTTCCAAAATAAGTTTTTCAAAATTGAAAAAGAATATTAGATGAAATTAAGCATACAAATATAATTAATAATTTTGTATTTCAAAAAAGTTGGAGAATAAAATTTAAATAATAATATTTTAAATGAGAAGTTTTTTTCTACAAAATACAAAATAATTACTAAAAAGACATATGTATTAAAAAAATATTTTTTTCTTATATATAAAAGGCGTCATTTTTATATTTTGCCTTAGGCCTCTAATTTTATCGAGACAACCCTGCTTTTCATGAACACATAACAATCGTGTTTTAAGAAAGTAAGATTGTTGCTCCTATCCAATACTTAGGTGTGTGTGGTGTTCTCTCTAATGCAATAAATCAAGGTTTTGAAAATCCAATCCAATCCGGTCAAATCGATGATCGGAGGCCAGTCTAGTTTGATTGAAGCATAAAATTCGATGATGGTCAAAAACAGTTAAAATTGGACTAATTCAATTGTTTCACTTTTTTAAAAAAAAAATTAAAGTTATTTTTTGAAAAAAAGAAAAGAGAAATTATAAGTTGAAAATGATGATTAAAGATTTTGGACATGCAATTTTTTAAAATATGAATTTATTTTTTTAAAATTTAATGAAGTGCTAGTTATATATGAATACTTATATTTAATTTGTTATTTTATTTTGCTTTAATCATTTTTCAATTATGTTGAATATTTAGCATAGAAAAATTTATTTTTACTTGGAGTTAAGTCATGAAACGAATGATTACTTGAATTCATATAAAATATTATTTTTTATTTATTTATAGTTGAATAATTGTGAAATAGTATTATTTTTTAAGAAACGTTCTTAAAAATAAGTAAGTTGAAATTTTTTCAAATAATGTTCTTTCTATATCAATAGGAAATTTTTTTTGTTAATATTAAAATATTATATATATTTATAAATTAAATATAATTATTATGTCACTATAACATCATGTCGGTCCAATCAATAGTTCAATCGATTGAAGTAGTAACCAATAACATCATCAATTTTTTATCCAATTCAATTTTAAAAATATTGCAATAAATTGTTCTTTGGCAAGTATGACAAACAAAAGAAGAGGAATAAGAAATATCAAAAAGTGGGGGTCCCAATTATCAATTTCTTTGACTTTAAAATTCTACATTACTTATCCATCCAAATTCTATTGTTCTAACTTTTTTAGTTACTCTAAAGTCAACAATGTTTCAAAAAATCGAATGATTAGTTATGCTATCAATTGAAACAAAAATAGGATAAGAAATTGATGGTGAAGATACAATTATTAATTTTTCATCTCAAAAATATAGAACAACAAAATTCTGATAGTAATATCTTACAAGAGAAGTCTTTTTTTTTTCTTTGAAAAAAATACAAAATACTTACTAAAACTATGTGTATGGTAAAAGTTTAATTTTTCATTATATATGTGTGTATATATATATATATATATCAAAGCCCTATTTTCATATTTCGCTTTAAACCTCTAATTTTATTGAAACAAACCTAATTATTATTATTTGATATATATACACACATTAATCTTTATAATAAATTTATACTCCAAATTTATTATCACACAAAATACCTCAACATTCGAAAGCTAATCATAATTGTTCAGATTTATATCTTGTCCGGTCAAGTCGATCAAATCTGAATTGTTATCTCGTATCTGAGCCATTGAGGCTAACTATCAATGAATGTCTCCAATTGAGCCAATCCATCTCTTCGATAGCCAACACATGACTACCTAACTCATTCATTGCCAATTGCAAAGTTTGTTTTTACTTCTAGCCAAAATATTCTCTTTTACCAGCTTATTTTTCTCATACCACTACTTACTGTTTTGAGCATTAAATGATTTTAGATGAGATAGATATCTTTATGAAATTTTAGTTGTATTTTTTATTTTAAGCTTTAGGTACTGGAAAGATCATTTTGATCTCGAATTTAGATGAGATCTTCTCAAGTCACATCATTGTTGTTGTTACTACTCCGTGAAAAAGAAAAGGGAAAAGGGGGGAAAAATCAGAAAATAGGTCAAAGTCAGTGGTCACCATCTAGCTTCTCATACCCGCCATGATTCCATCACTTCAGACAGCAGTGGGGTGGACCTTTTCGTAACATTCTAAGCACTTGTTATTTCACTAATTTGATGGTGCATTGGTTAGTCCACCTAGCCCACGAGATTGTGATTTTCGACGGGACAAGGATTTGAAAGGTGAAATATGAAACAAGAAGACCACACCATGACCTTAGCGTCCACGGTATGCACATTTTTATCACAACCTTAATAATGAGACATGGCCTTCAATGTTTACATCATTGGACGACCAAAATAATGTTAAAGGAATCGCATAAGAGGACAATAATTATTTAGCGTGAAAATTACGGACTTTTAATAAGTGGCAGTAGTTATGATATTTCTATCAATTATGTCTTATTTGGACTACGTGATTCTGTCTTCAAACTATAAATAAAAATACAAAAATGATAAATTTTATTATCAGCATCACTAATTACTACTATTACCAAATGATAGATAATTATATATATCTTCTAAAATACAACGATTCTGAACAATAAAAAAAACACTCATATCGGTTGTACTTTCAAACCGAATAGAGTTAAATCTCCTGTGCTTTATGAGGAATGTGTATATATATTATATGCAAGTATGAATAACTAGAACACTAGAGTGTTATAATGCTTGTATGAATTTTTTGATGAAATGACACTAGACACATATTTATAGGACTTATTTCTATAAAATATGTTCCTAACTCTATCAGATTAAATAAAGATTGTAACATTTATTTTGAATTTCAAAAGACATAGGTTGAAAATCTTTAAGGAAATAAGATATGACTATTGGAAGAATTAATTTCAATCTCAAAATCCAAAATTTAAAATAATTCTAATAATAATTATATAAAATAATTGTAACGCCCCGGCCAGGAAGCGCTTGGTTCCGACCGAAGTGCTACCTACCTTATACCACCACTTTTATCATGACAAAAAAACACATTCCTCTAGATCCTTTTTCCTGGATTCTTGTACCCTTAGTATTTTCTTCCAAACTCCTTTACTTACCCTAGATATCTTCTACATTTTTTAATAACTTTATTCTTATAATCAACCTCTCCCTCATTTGTTTGTTGTCATCTTATAATCATACCAATGAGTTTTCCTATTATTAATGAACTAGCTTCCCAAATGTTCAAATTAGGCCCACATCTCCATGATAGTCATCTTTACCATGAAAGATTTCCTGATGAGAATTATTCCTTGTTTTCTTTTTAAATACCAAAATATGATCATACTAATCAATCCCATTATTGAAATATTGGTTCCTTTGTGATAACAATTCATATAAACCTCAACCATATGTGTGAAACAAAATGCTAATTACCCAAAAATGATCCTTTGCTTCTCCAATTCTATTATTACAAGATATACCTGCACAACAATGCCATACTGAAAATACTACTCCACCCAACACCAATAAAGTCATATGCTTAACATTTTGAGAATAGCGGATTAGATATTGGTTGGCCACTCTAACACCAATCCTTTACTCTCTTAATATCAAACAATATCCCAAAAGTTCACCTCCTAGCCAAATCTTCATACTAACCTTAGCCTACGTTAATCTCAATATTCCATACACCAATGAGATTCGAGTCATCAACATACCATTTTCCAAATAACCTTATCTTAAACCACAACATACTCTGATGTCCAAGGTAATAATCCCATAAGATCCCTTTATCAATCAAATTCAACCTTATCTAAAACAGTCATAAGCTCATATACTAGTTAAAATGTTCCCAAATAAATTCACACTCAATGTAGTTTCCCAAGTATATTATTCCCACCAAATATAAAAAATCACATGCTTGATACCTTAGGAGTTACAGATTATACATTGGTTGCATAACCCAATTATAACCCTTCATGTCCTTCAAATCAAAAATTACCCAAAAATTCACGTCCTAAACAGAATTTAGAATCACACTTAATCTCCACTAGCCAACACTTTCATGCCTCTTTCAACCTCAAAATCAAACTTACTCCTTACTAATCAAACCTTTCATATTCCAACAATCATATCCTAGCATAGCTCAGGTTTCCAAATCTAAGCTCTGATACCATCTATAACATCCCGGCCAGGAGGCGCTTGCTTTTGATCGAGGTGCTACCTACCTCATACCACCCCTCTTGTCATGACACAAAATACATTCCTCAAAAATTTTAAAATAATTAACCTCTACAACAACATTTATCGCGATCAAGTTCCGAATTGAACTATCCTAAATAACACTTAGCATTTCTATCACCCTCATTATCCCATGTGTTGCTTGGGTCAGTCTATCTTCGTTGCTTGGTTCTATCTGAGGTAAAGAACGAAAAAAATAATAAAACAACGTAAGTCCGAATGACTTAGTAAGATAATTTAGCCATATCAACAAAGTGGCAATTCAATAAATAGCAGAGGTAAGTAGGGGCATAAATATTCTCAAAAATTTTGAGAGAAGATTTTATTCAAAATTTAAGAATAATCCATCCCATTACCGTCCCATACCAGTGATGAGACTTTACAAAATTCACTATCTCTCACTAAGGTTTCAAAACATAAGTGTTGAGCTAAGAAATTGAATAGAGGATACAGGCAAGGAACAAAAGACAAGGTTAAATAACATTAAAGATGAAATCCATAATACCTTTACAAAACATACTGTTGGTAGTTCTCCTATCTTGTCGTTTCACTTTTAAAAACACAGAAACCCTTATTCCTCCAGCTCAAGTGATCGACTCAGATATTCACAAATAGATGGCATGGCTAGCTACATGCCTTATCCCACTTGTAGACAGTTACCTCCAACCGGCTATGAGACAGGATACTATTGATATGGTATCGGTCGAAAACCAACCACTGTTGGTCCATACTACTCAATCGTCTTCATACCCATCCCAAGGCCTACCCCCAAGGGTATTAGTCATATCCACTAGTAACACATAATGTATACAATGACATTTCACAGCACAAATCAAAATGCCATGCTAGCAACATTACAAATAAATCCAGCACCATGTTGATTTCCAAGAAAACATGGCAATATAATATATATTTCAAAATTATTTTCAGTTTTCTCAAGACAATCGCCAATTTAAAATGAAGCGATGTCAATTAAACACAATAGAAGCGCTCAACATGGAAAGGCAATGTGGAGTATTATTTGTAACACACAGATTGAAAGAAAGCAAATGAACAGAATATAGTTACAAGTATATATATTCTTTCCCCAGTAAAGAATCTCATACTATTGAGTATAAACTCACCGAATAAATGCAGAGGAATTCCTACTCTTGGTTGCTCAAGTCATGACTTCCTAGTCAGGCTGAGAACTGTCGTAAGATAACTTGAGCTATCATTCTATCAATCCTCTTATTCTCAACTATAAATATAATGAACATCTTTATCAACTTAAAGGTATTCTGATATAGTCCTGATAATTCTTAGATGTTTAAGCAGTCCATGACCTTGCTTCCCACTTGATTTAAAGTTTGGAGTAGATAACCTTAACCCAATATTGATTGCAATTTCTAAATCATAAGTCTTAATACACTTAAAAATTCTCCTCAAGTTGCTCAATTACTCTAACTGCTCAATCATAATTCTCAAATTCCATGTCACACAGAAATGCAAGACAATTATCTATCATATTTCTTAACTCAACATATCTATAAACTAGTTGCTAAAATCTTACGGAAGGTCTCAACAATAATATGATAATTTATTTTCATCCCAACATTCACATAACTTAAAACTTTAATTTAGACATAATCCTACTCAATTTAAAACATGTCACGTTATTAAGTCCATGGATACAAATATAAATATATCTTTCTCAACTTACCCAGATTGGGTTTTACAATTAATGCTTAGTTCAACACCCATAAATTTAAATCATCAACTTAAGTCAAACTATAAGTTAATAATCTTGACTTCATAAGATTATTCCATAACTTAGGCTAAACTATAGTTTAGTGGTCTCAATTCATGCCGAAATCATATTTCAATCCAAAAATTCAATTACATTTGACAAATTAATCGAATTAAAATTTAATTATTGAAAGTTACCTAAATTAGGTCGAATTGGAATCCAGTCATCAACAGATAATAGCCCAGACGAGTCTAAAATTGAATTCTAAGCAAACTACCCAGAGACCGCAGTCATGCGTTGCTACCAGAGATGGAGACTACCACCGCCAGTTGGTGTGTCTCTTAGAGGCAAGCAAAATCCCTCAAACAATTCACTAATCGGCCACCATTTGGCCGTTTAATTAAACCAAAAATTTCCGTGAAACCCTAATTCGTTGTCGTCATGCCACCACCTTAATTAACACACCACCGTTGCTCGAACCTCCAAATTGGCTCCACCATCGCGCTGCCCATAAAATTTTGACCAGAACCCCTCTACTTCTAGTCCGTTCCCACCGTCAAGTGGCCCAACCACCACCTCCGCTGTTGCTCGCCGTCGAGTTACATTTTTCGACAATTTTGCTGGTTGTTTTAGGTGAAACTTGGTGTGGTCTTGGTCATGGAGCTAAGGGCTAGCTTTTTATCGGAATGGTTTTGGGTTTGGTGGTCGTTTTTCGGTGATTCACCGGTGGGGAGTGTCTTGGGCCATTTTTGAAAATTTAGATATTTTCTGTCCTTAATCTTATATGTATAAACATATTTTTCAGCCCTTTCAATTTAGTCCCAAACTTTTTGACTGTCCCATTTTTCACCCCTAAACTCTTTAACCGCCTTTATTTTGGTCCGTGACCTTCAATTGAGTTCTCTAACTTTTAATTCTTGCACATTGACCCCTAAGATTTCTTAATTCTAATCAATTAGGCCCAAACTAATTTATTTTTAAGTCCTTGAGCTTTTATTTATCTCACCTTGACCCCCAAAACTTTAAAATTTTTAACAATTAAACCCTCATCTTATTTACAATTAAATCTGCCAATTCCCAATATTTCTATCTAACTTTAATTAATTGAATTTCAAGCAATCTTAATTAATGTTTTAAAAATCAGGGTGTTACAATAATATAATTTTTATTTCTAGATTATTATTATACACTCCACTCCCATGCCTTATATAAACTTTAGCTCATAACTCATTCTTTAACTGAATTTGCTCGTTCAATACTTCATTAATTTTGACATTTAGCTACACTAAAACATCTTCTCAACAAGATAAATTAATTTATTAATTGCTAAAATTCTAACACAATTCTAACCACCTTATTTAATTTAAAATCAGATCCTCATTTTTTTTAAATGCGAATATATAGATTATCCTTTGACTTGTCAACCGAACCTAGAGCAATACATTAAATTTGACATGAACCCCATTCACATTTATACTTTGGGCCATTTGGGCCTAAGAATGAGATCTTTACTCCATTGTATGATCGTATCTAAATGACTATATGGGCTCCAACAGTCAAACAAAGTTTTAATTTATTGTGGGGAATGAGGTCCATCCCTAATGGGCCAAATCCGATAGTTGAATTTAGGACTGTTAATGGATCATATTTTAATTCAAATTTTAAAATTTTTATTTGATTAAAATATTCATTGGATCAAATCTGATTATAAATATTCGTAATTCGAAATAAGTGGATCAGATATGGAATTAAGTAATTTGATCCATCAAATATCTAAATCCAAACTTTACTATTTTTTATTAAATGAATAGTTTGTTATATATAGTATTAATTAAGATTTTAAAATAAAATCAATATATTATGTTGCCTAATATCTATATTAACACCTGTATTATACTATTAATATTGAGTCTTTAATATCAAATAAGAGGAATATTGATAAAATATCAAATATAATAACATATAATAACATATAATAATTTATATGCAATAATATAATGTGAAATAGGAATTTAGTATTCAAAATATTTAACTTTTAGACTAATATATAATAAAAAGTTGTTAAAAATTTAAATATGACATATATTTACTTTACAAATACAATATCTTTATAAAATTCAAAAGGAATAAATAAATAAATAAATTGGGTTGAATTTTTTAATCGAATTTTGAATATCAATTGGATTTGGATATGGTACTGATTAACAAAGATCCTATATAATTTCGAATGGATTCAAATATGAATTTTAATAATCGAATTCAAATTTGCATATGACAGATCCAATCCAAATTCGATACGTTGATAACCCTAGTTGAATTAGCTTATTTATGAATAGTTTAGATCCAACTAGTACACCAACTTACTAATTCACATAGTTTATATATACTACCGATGCTTTATATATATATATAAGAGGTCTCAAACTCATATAATTGCAGGTTTTGGTCATGCTACACCAAATTGTGTTTTGTTAAAATAGCCCCATATGTATTTATAGTCAATATTTGAAAAATTAAATCGTTCATTGAACCAAAAAAACTTATCAGTTTATGATTTATTGGTTCAACTGTTGATCAAACCGTAATTAAACCCAATTGAATCATGGCATTATAATTATATAATATATATTATATATTTTGTACAGTACTTAAAAGTTAATAAAATACCAAACATAAAACATAAAATGTTTAAATTATATTATTCAACTTTATAAATTATAATTTCTTGAAAGAGCATATAAATTGGGTAAGAGATTAAAGGGTTTTACCTTATAGTCAGATTTAAAAATTAGAACATTAGATCTAATTTGGGGCTTTATTTTGTAAATTTATTTGAATATTTTAGGGTTTTTTACCTTTTTAAGATATATCTTAACTTTGGAGATTCACATTAGGCCAAAAAGATTAAAAAAAAAAAAGTGTTAATTATACCAAAAATTAAAGGAAAGAAAAGAAAAGAAAACGAACCGATCTAATTTTCATAAACTGTAAACGGTTTAGCAGTTCAAATGGTTTGGCTGTTGATTTAGATAATTTTCATAAGATATGATGATTTTCTTTATTTTTTGGTTTTTACCGAAAATTGGACCAGTTCATAGGTCAAGTGACAAACAGTCAAATTGCTCGGTCCAATCCCATTTTTTAAACAATGTTTGTTGAATCTATACTATTACAAAAGTAAAGGCAATTTTGTCTCACAAATGGAAGTTATCAATGAACATTTATAAAATTTGCCATTTAGTTTTATTTGAAATAGACTTGGAAAAACAATATTGAGGATTAAGTTGAAAATTCATTTTTAGAAGTAATTATGATATCAACTTTAAATTGTCAAATTTACCCTTCTACTAACAGATAAATCCCGTTATTTTTCTTTAACCACCCTTGTACTAAAAAATCTTATTATGTATCCTACAACTATCAATATACATATAACAAACTCTTATAGTTTCTCATACAATCTCTTATATAATCAAAAACACCAACTGTTTCTCCCATTGCCATCCACTTATTAAAAACTTTTTATTATTTTTACGACATATTTGGTTTTCATTAATTTCTTGAAGTGATATACTCTTTGAGTTACACAATAAAAAAATTTTCTTATGATTGCAATTATTATTGACATCTATGAATATATGATCATCTCTAATAATAATATTCAATTTGTATTGAATATGAGAAACATCATACTTTTAATTGTACAAATAACATATATTACTCAAAAAATATTTTATGTCCATGAGAACCACGTGCGACTACTGCTAGTCCAAAAAAAAAAAAGAGGTGAATTACGGTTATCATCCCGAAATTTGGCATAATTACCAAAAAGTCTTCGCTTTTTTAAACATTACAAAAAACCTCCTACTTTTTGTCGCCATCTAACAATTTAGTCCAGTTGTTAGCCATCGTTAAGGTTTTTTCAAATTTTCGTTAAAAATGACATGGGAACTTTCATAAATGCCCTTTGATAATTTAGTTGATGAATTATTTTGTAAAAGTACAAAAATATCATAAAAACCTTAATAAAATTACAAAAACCATCTAAATCTTAAGAAAAGAATATATTAAAAAATATGTAAAATATTTATATACATATA
>JACGDI010002003.1:681870-693388 GCA_014898725.1 Jacaranda copaia
GGCTAGGCAACTCGATGCCCACTACTGCAATGGCAGCAACAACAAGCTGTTCCAACTGGCCCTGTGGATAGGTGACAACAAGTTGCTACCTACTGCCCATGGTAGCGCAGTTGCCATGGGCAACAGGCGGTAAGCGTAGGGAGGTGGGGGTAGGAGAAAAGTACGGGATAGGGAAAGGTGGGTGGGGTTTGATTTTAAAAAAAGAAATTTAATTAATAGATAATTTAATTAAGATAAATTTAAGTAAGTTTTATTAATTATTTTAGAGAAATTTATTAGTTGAATAAATATCTTTAATTATTATTATTCTTTTAATAAATAATGTAAATAAATTTTTAAAAAATTATTTTTAATTAATATAATATAGATTAAAAATACGTATTTCTTAATTTTTTACTTATTTATTCTTAATTAATATAGTTTTTAATTATTTATTTTTTTAATTAATAATTTTTTTACTTATTTATTATTATTTTAGATAGATTTATTATTAGAATAAATATTTTAATTATTTTAAATATCTTTAATTCATATATGATTATTATTTTACTAAATAATATAATATAATTTAAAAACTTATCTTTTTTAATTGAAAATAATATATGTTAAAAATACATAAATCTTAATTTTTTTTACTTATTTATTCATAATTAATATAGTTTCTAATTTTTTATTTATTGCTTTTGTTAATTAATAAATTTAACTAAATGTTATTAATTATTTTATATATTTATTGTTTGAATAATGATAAATATCTTTACTTTAAATATGATTTGTATTTTAATAAATAATCTAATTAATATTATTTAATGTGTAATTCAAGTAATAAATATTTTATTGTTGAATATTATTAAATAAATTTTGATTATATAAGTAAATTATTTTTAATATATATACTATTTAAAATAATTCAAAAAATTTAGCCTACTAATTTTAAATATATACACATGGAGGGGCATTTAGGAATTTAGCCATCCTACCAATTTTCAATATTTTCTTATTTTTTTAATTATTTTTCCGTCAAGGGCATTTTGGACTCATTTTCCTTTCACCTTACAATTAAGTTCGAAAACTCAAGGAGTTTTTTGTAATTTTTAAAAAAGCGAGGACTTTTTCGAAATTACGCCAAACCTCTGGGGTGGTAAGTATAATTCACCCAAAAAAAATTTACATAACTCTTTGCCTGCTCATTCTCCATCTTCCCGCTATCTATAACTACTTCTCCAGTCAGTCCTTCACTTTTGTTATCGATAACTCCCGCTCAAGTGCTTTCAGCCATAGTTAGGATTTCCTAAGGCCTTCTTCTCCCGTCTTGCTTCTATTAGAATCTAATATTTCAGTATAAATGAGTAAAAAAGTATGTTACTCTTTTAAATTAAAAACACATAATATCACGAAACTCTATAATTTTTTTTAAAGTTGTTTAAATCTTATTTTCATTTCATTTTATCGATTTATTTATTATGTTTCTCAAATTTGTCAAAACTGTTTATCTAATTGTATTTTTCTTCTCATATCTTTATATCAATGAGCCTTCCATTACAGAATGTCATGAAAAACAAAAAACAAAAACCAAAAAAAAATACCAACATCAACCACTCATCTTTTCTCCATTTGCTCCTCAGTCAACGACTGGCCGCATCGATGAAGAAAGTCAGGTGAGAAATTCAAGAATCCGAGTTGCAAGCTAAAAATTTCTCAACCTCCTCTGGCATGCTTTTATTAAATTCTGTTTGCTGCTTTTTTCCTTTTTGATTGCTTCTGGGATATTTCACGCCAAATTTTGATGATAATACTTATATATATCTATAGGAATGAGTTTATGAACCGGGGCAAAGATAAAACCCAACTGTCTAACGATGCAGATGACGAAGAATTTGAAGTTGATTTCTTAATCTTCATAGAACCTGCTGCTGTTGTTGTTGTTGTTAATTACCTACATCAGTTAAGATGATTCATTTTTTTATCAATTAATTTATTTGTTTCGAAAAGGGTTGTTCAAGCAGATTTTGGTATAATCTATATATTTTTAATATCAGATGCAATATGTACTCGGGTAGAGCCTGTTTCCAGTTGGGCAAATTGAGGCAATGGTGAGGAGTGGTGGGATTTGTGTGGTGGCTATGGAGAGCGTACAATGGATGAAGCATAAATTTTTCTCTCTTGTTTCCTTTTCCCCTTTGGTTGATTATCTAAAATTATAGTTTATCTAAAATAATCATGATTATATATATATGATTTAAAAAAAAAAATTAGAAGTACATAATTCCCACTTCATTCTCCATCCCTCCGCCATCGTAACTCCTCCACTCATTCCCTAACTCCTTATAATCAATAACTCACTTTCAAATACTTTCATTCTTCAATATTTTTTCTTGTATTCGCTAGGGGCATGCCATCCATGTATTCTATTTTATAACCTCTTGATTGTAGCAATAAAGAAAGCAGTAAAAGTGCTTAACTTGGACCTATTTGCTGCTAGTGGAACACAATTACTCAAAAGAGGTATTCTCATCTTCAACATATGGAACCGATGGTTTTACATTGGAAGAAAGCAGGCGCAAGAGAATTGCCAAAAAAAAATGGAGAAAATATTAATGGCATTTTTTAATTTTTTTGTAAATACTGTCTCAATTTAACCAATTCTTTTCATGTTGCAAATGGAATTTGATACAAGATAAAAATATGATGAGGGAAAATATGAATAGGGTGAAGGCCAATGACAAAACAATGAGGACTGGATGGATAGACAAAAATGTGGATGTCAAGAAAATTAAGATTCTTTTTAAGGTGTTTTTGAGTGAATAATGTGTGGCATAGTCTTTACGTTAATGTTTTTCTTTATTTAAACTACATGTTATTTCTTCTCTGTTTTATTTATTTCTAATATCAGGTATTGTTTGATTTTGTCATATAGTATATTAGTGGTAGTGCTTTTGAACTTCGACACATGTTTTTTTTCACATAGTACCGTTGACCAATTCAATGGAGAGTTATACCTCCTCTAGATGATGAACATGTTAGCATAATTAATACTTTTCATAGTGGACCAGAAAGCACTTAAAAATGGATTTGCGTATTAATCATAGTAGTTCCTTGCTTAAATTTTTCTTTCAATTTTTTCCTGTATTACAATGAGAAAAAAAAATTCATATTTTTAAAATGAATAGATAAATATATATATATATATATATATATGCACGCAGGAACCGCATGCAAAAATCACTAGTTACTCTAAATAGCTTAATAATTATCAAATATCAAGTATGTAGTTAACACCTTACTATTTTTAGTCTTTCAACAGTATTGGTATATACTTTTTCACTAACTTGATCAATGAAAAATTATTGTTAGAACAGTTTTAACACCCCTAATCAAATTTATGATTTCGGGATCCTAAATTTCGGGTCAAGATCATAAGTGCCCAGGAAAGATCAGTCCTACCTCGACCTTCTTTCCTATTATTCTTATATCTGGTGACATAATGTGGACCCTCGTCAAAATTGAATCACACAATCATTGTCTTGCAACAAAGGCAAAATTTCTTGTAGTTAAGAAGATAAAATGGAAGCATAAAAGAAAACAACTTAGTTAATGTGGTGGTAATTATGGGCTATGCTGCCACTCCTTGGGCTAGCAGCAGGCAAATAGACTGGCCACTACTTTTGGGCCTCTGGAAATTGGAAGTCCAACAGACCGTTACAAAGCGACATAATTTTATCCCGTTCGAAAGCAATCTTGCAATGATGAGCTGATTGGTGTACGTTAGAACTCTAATCTACTCGAAAGAAATTGGGCTTCATATGCCTTTTGTTTTTCTCTACGTTAGCCCACACTTTTGTAGCAGGCGGAACTAATTATGCCACTTGACTTGAATGTTCGAGTAGGACTCGCATTAGGTCCATTAGTGGACCCATCCTTTAGTACCTGGTCTTCGTAACACCAAATTTATGAAATTTACTATAATATGCATATGATTACACATATATTTTTACAGAAAAGCAGGTTTATTGGGTCAAACTGACCAGTTGATCATATTGCAATATTAGGTTTAAAGTACAATTAAATCTAGGTATCTGGTGTATGTTTGAAGTGAAATTGTTGTATTCTAACAGATTGATTTGAATTGAGATTAATCCTTCACAGGGTCAAGCCTTCTGAATTTGAATTAAGTTTCGAGATCAACAATGCTTGGGCCTAATTTGAAATCACAGCAAAATCGTTAGGATCATTAGTAGGGTCCCAAAGAAAACAATTCAATGCTAAGGTAAGGTTGAGTGAGAATACAAAGAGAATTTTAGACGTGAAAATGCTATGTGATGGTGTATTTATAATTGCTGGCATTTAGCGAATATATATCTGATGTGATGACATTTTATTTATACACGTAGATCTCAATTAAAAGCGAATAATGATTCGAGTCGGATTTGAATCAACTCGATTCATCAGCAAAATCTCTCGTATCCATCCAAATTTAGGATATTTTCTATTTTAACCTCCCACATTAAAGATATTGAACTCTATAATTAAGATATTGGATTCTTAGCACCGAACAGATGCAGCGATAAAAGTGATTTCAGTGTAAGTCTTAGATGGGGCAAAATCTCAAAGCTAGAGAATTAAAAATTCACGACGACTTAAAGTAATAAAATGAAAGAGCAGCAAGCGTGTGCTGAACTGGAGAATTCACATTAGTAAAAGAAGCTGTGTTGTGTTTGGGTGTACATGTACTGATGGATCCCCTTATTTTATGTGCTACATTTACTTTCATTAAGGTCATTTTTACTTTGTTTAATCTGATGAAAGTCGAAATGATTATTTAAGAGGATAAAAAAAATTCGATTAATTCAATTATATATAATAGAATAATTAATATATACAAATTTTAAAATACATTCAAATAAAGGATCAAATATATATCATATAAAATAAAATATCCGACGGGGATCGCTCTACCTTCAGTTAAGAAAGATGACCGCCTTAGGCCTCAAAATCTTAAAAGCCTCCTATATGTATTTTCTTCTATATTTTAGGCCTAAAAAATAAAAATTTAAGGCCTATATTTTTGTTCTATATTATCGTATTAAAAAATTAGATTTTTAGTTTAGAAGCCTCATATATATATAGTCTTTTTCAAACAATTTAGGCAAAAAAAAAAAAAAAGTATAAGGCCTTTAATTTGGAGGCTTTATTAATTAAACTTACAATAAAATAATAATTAAAAATATACATTTAAACTTTATTACTTTTGATTCTCCTAAATCTCCGCTCTCCTTTTAATTTTTATTATTTTACTTTTCAAAACCATATCTCACTCATTCTTTTTCAATACTAATCACTAAATAATATTAGCGTTAATTCTCTTTAACTATAAATCAAGATTTTATTTCTTAAATTTATTTTTCTTCTTCCAAAATAAGTTTTTCAAAACTGAATCTAATAAAATCTGTCAACATCTCAAAAAAGACAAAATGAATTGGCTATGCTATCAATTGAAAAAGAATGTTAGATGAAATTAATTATACAAATATAATTAATAATTTTGTATCTCAAAAAAGTTAGAGAATAAAATTTAAATAATAATATTTTATACAAGAATTTTTTTATATAAAATATAAAATGATTACTAAAAAAATATATGTATTAAAAAATTAATTTTTTTTATAGATAAAAGGCCTTATTTTTATATTTTGTCTTAAGCCTCTAATTTTATTGAGACTTGATACCCCAAGATGTTTATTGGACGTTACTGAATCCTTCACCACAGAATTCAACAATTATGAGTAATTTCTGCCCAGTTAATAAGCCAATATTTCCATTTTCCCCAAAAGCTTCTCTATCGTTTCTAGTTTTCGTTGAGGAAGTTATGAGTGCTTTCATAGCCATGGTTGTTTTAAGTGAAACCAAAGGTAATTATCACCCTTTTATAGCATGTTGGATAAGTTTCTACAACTATTTTATAAGATAGTTCACAACAGACAACTTATGAGTTATGAGTATCAAAAGGTGTTGGGAAAAAGAGCTTACAAGTAATTAAAATCAGATATTAAAATTTTACAAGTCGTTAAAAAAAAAAAAAGGAGTTCAATGATTTATTTTTAAATTCTTTGCAAATTCGTTTAATTTTAATCCTATTACTTATAAAGTATCATATTAATATCTTATCAGTTCGTTTGTTTGCTTTAATATTATATGATAGATACACAATCCAACTCAACTTTAATATTTAATTCATTTTTAGAAATTCTTGATACAGTTATGGTCTATTATGCATTTAAGGCCAAATTGACTTATGTATCAAGATTTTGAAGTGTGATATATTTTTCAACTTAAATTGAAATGAGATTGTCATGCTATGCAAACAATTAAAGTTGGATATCAAGTTAATTATTTAAAATACGTAAACTAACATTAAATAGGATACACAATAGCCAATTATTTATTCTAGTCATATGTATCATACCTAATTCAAATATACTAAGCAAATGAATTCTATATGTTTTAAAATTTTATTTTATTCAATCGCTTCAAAATTTTATTTTTAAAATAAATTTAACATTTTTATGTAAAAATTTATAACTTTTTTGTTTTTTAAATAATCAAGTTGATGTTGTGAGATATCCAAGGACATGTGATCTCGGTTTCTCAAGCAACGCAAATGCCCGCGGGGCCCGTCTGGATTTGTTTTCGTCCAGTATGTTCATTTCCATTACCATCTGAAAATTGAAAAACATCCATTTTTATTCATTTTTACTTAAATTTATTCTTTATCTTTATTTTTAATTTTTTCTAAACTTATTTTATCATCCTATTATTACATTAATCAAATTTAAATTTGATTTGACATAAAGTAAATATATATATTTTTTCTAAAAAAGTATTTTTTTTAGATATAAAAAAAATATAAATCAACTAATTTTTCAATCCTATAGATACTTTAATTATCACTTTCCAATAAAACGTCCAAGTACAAGCTAATTTTTATTTTTATTATAACTATTTTTTTTAATTTTTAAAAATATATGACAATGATAATGGGCTTTGATAATAAATAAAAGCAAACGGGCCGATGTTTCTAGCTAGCCCTCCTTGCTCTCTTTTGACACATCGGATAAATACTAAGAACAAATGATCAATACAATGAAGATAAGAAACGACCCTCCAACTAATCTAATGATCGGAATTATATTAACAAATAAATAAGCTGCATTGCCGTGTTGTCAGTTGCCATGCAACTCTTGATAATTCCTGTCCTCCACAGCTTACTGTTAATAACTACATTATATTGTCAACGAATTGGAGCCAACCATAATAATTCATGTTAGGTTTTTTTATCCTGAGCCCCAATTAATCATATCTAAATTCCACAAGAAATAGAAAATTCAATTGTCCCCCCTGCATTTAAGGTAGGAGTTTTTTCCCCAAAAAATATTTTGATAAATAAAACAGATAATGTTTTAAATTGTAGCGATGGACTTCACAACCAACACACAAATATATATTTCATTCAAGGAATTCCACCCAGCTAGAATTAGTATCTCAGGTTAGTTTGGTTGGCATGATATTAGTAATTTAACTATGTCTTATTATTATTTTTGATAGAATGATTATAGACATTCAAGCCCACAGTTATCCCTCTGGCGGGTTCTATATGGGTAAAATGAGGGTAAATAAATTCGGTCACCCCATTGGATTTATTTATTCATTGCTTGGATCCTTCTGTTCATCAACCATGTGGGTATATATACAAATAATTATGCCAGCTAAATTATACCACAATGATAAAAATACGAAACTATTATCACATGATAAATAATTAAAAGATAACTTAAAAAATTCAACCTAACATGCCCTTAAAGATTCGTGGCTTGAATTTGAATTTGAATTTGAATCTTATGCTAACTAATGTCCATCTCGGCTGCTATAAGAAGAAGAAGAAAAACTATTACATCACCAAAAATAAAATCTAATTACACTTAAGTTAGTGAATCACTCACGCAATGGATCCCTGAATAATATGCATCAAAACAAGTGTACATAATTGTATTCGTGGAACACAATGTATTTTAATTTGGTAATGAAAAATGTTTTCCATGAATTGAAGAGCGAAGGGATTTTAATGTTTTTTAGCTAAATTAGGACTCTTTCATGGTAATGATGTAATTACACGGGTGGCATTCTTATCACCAGCATATGAAAACACACGCAACATGCAAAATAAAATAATAATCAAATGAATAAAAATTAGGTCGAAAATCAATATGTGCACGCTCATCTTATAAATGATATACTACATTATCTTCGTGATGGAAGCTCTATCCGCAGATGCATAATTTATTCTACATTACAATTAGACAAATCTGACTTATTAATGCTACGTTTATTGTGCCGTATATAATGTGTTTAATTAATCGTTGTTATAAATGGTTGGGGAGGTATGCAAACCAACACGAAATTCGTGGGAATAGACTCCTAAAAAATATTGACTAATCAAATAGACAAAACAAATTTAAATTCGGTATGTTTCGTTAGTGCATTAAAATGGAGAGAATGGCTGAGATGAGATAAGACCCATTAGAAATATGCATGGTATCATGTTTGATACTGAAGATTAAGCTGTACTATCCGTATGAAATTAAGGTCGAACTCATTTTATTCACATGATTACCCACTTTACCGCATCTTTGAATTTGATGTGTGCATATAAAATTACTACTATCTTCTTTATTTTAAAAATTTTCAAATGAGGAAAGAGATATAATTTTGTGGCATAATTTCGTAAAGCAAAGGGGGAATTCAAAGCTAAAACGATTACAAATTTTATCCTAATTTCTCAAATTCGCATAATTTTAACGGACTACTACAACTTGAGATTATTAATAGAATGTATCAAACACAGTCTTAATAATAGAAACTCGATGAATAAACTCATTTTTGTAAACAAGACTTAATTAAAAAATACACAACATGTATTGGTAAATAAATAAAAAATAAAGCAAAAATCAGTAAATGGTTCCAAGATTAATGCCGCCTTCCTGGAACCTTTGTGCAGTACACAACATGAAACTTTGGGAAAAGAAACAGTAAAATTATTTTAATTTGTGTTTGGTCTTAACTGGTGTAGTATCCACCTGATAAAGGTAACTAGGTAATCTCCCCGCAATAATAGGCTAAAGAGAATTTTTTAACTTGAATCGACAGTGAAATACATATTTTTATATATTATATAAAGGGACAGGGCCAAATCCATTGAGTTGTGGCCTTTTGTTGGGATGCCCCTCGCAGCTAAATACATATTTTTATAAATTATATATAAGGATATGGCCAAATTCATCGAGGTATGCCCTTTTGTTGATATTGGAGGGCACTTAGTGGGATGCCCCCACAACACACAGGGGCGATTGTGAGGGGCCCCAGCGTCACATAAACCAAGTTATGCATCCATGCAGCGTTCATTTTAATTCTTCTGAAAATTTGAGATCAAGCAAGCTAACAATATTCAATTTACTTACATAATAAATAAATTTATATTTATCATATGATTTGGTTTGTATTCAACTATAGAACAAATATGATTATATTTGTCATTTTCATTAGTTGCCCAAACATATGTTCAAAATGCTTTAGGTAGTTGTTCTCTTCACCAGTTAAGAATATCCTAGCAATAGCATGGACCCTGCTCATTGCTCACACCAAACACTCTTTTACTGCAGCCTCATCAGCGCTATCTGGGGGCTGTGTTACTTGGGATGTATATTTCCAGTGTTCATTTCATCCTATGTAGCAATAGGCAACGGATCAATCATTATAGGCAACTTTTGATGCATGCTATTGGCATGGATAAATCTCTTAATATAAATTAATGTCATGTTTGATCCGGACACCCACTATTACACTATTAGAAAAGCAGGTGGGGGCCATATTTTTGGCACAAGCCCCCCAACTGCAGCAAAGATTAGGCCCGATCATAATAGTGGCTGCGGGGTGCAATTGGAATTTCCTTTCCTGTCTTTACGCTTGTGTTGTGTAAAAAGCCTTATTCCCATTTTGCCCTCGATAAAGGTTGAGATTCATGGGAGGGTAATAGTTTTTACCAGGGGCAATCCTATCCTTTAGATGGCTAATATTACATGTCAAACAAGCATTAGAAATTATGAAAGATTGCTGTGACAATTAATTGATAAGTCAATTTTTAACATCAAACAAATTAAATTATTGTTTAATCTCATTTTATCTTCAATTCAAATCTCCATTGCTATCTACATTTTAAATTAAACACACCCCAAATGTACAAAAAATTTAAAATTATACTCCTACAGTTTTAAAACTTTTGACCTTGTAACAAACAGTGTATTCTAAAAAATTCCAATAATTAAAGAATAATGTCGTACTCCTTATTAATTCATATCCATTCACTGATTATTCCTTTCTGACGCATCACAAATATTTAATTAGGACACGTAAAACAACACTTAATTTCCTTATTGGTTTCAATCTTTATGTCATGTTCTTTGATTCTCCTCAGCAGTTGGCCATACTTGAACAACTCTGTAATAAGGGAAAAATACGCTGCATTCTTCCAATTAAGAGTTTCTTTTTCTCTTGAAAACAGAGATATTCCAATCTGGCTTCAGAAGTTAGAGATGTACAGAAAAATTTCTAACTTGAGTATGTTAAAAAGCCTCTACAAAAATATGGTTACAAGAGCCGCCATGTCTAAGTTTCTAAACAATCTATTAAAAGGGACAAAAACTTTGAAAAAAAAACCAAAATTTCACATATCTTTCTTCTTTCTGTAATACAATTAATTTGTGCGATCTCATTTCACTATTATTTTCAAACAAGATCCACTTAATGTATATATGAAGAAGAAGAAAATTTGACATCACTTTCCCTTGGCAACGCTGGATGAGAATAACAAGCCTCCTTCAGCTGATTATACCTCTCGATATCAAACTTATGCTCCCCCATCAGGCGCTTCTGCTTAGAACAAAACCGGCCCTGGAAAAATCCCTCGAAAGAGGGCTCCTTGGAAGTTCTTAGGAAGAATGCATATCCACCCATGAAATAAACTGATGTAACGTAAAAGCAAATAGGTTCCATGACATCCCATGAGAGCTCCCAGAATGTCAGTCTCATGAATGCTGCTGTTTGGACAATCAGATAGCCTAATCCACACCATAGCTCCCGCCGGACGAGCCATTCCGCTTTGCTGTCAATAGCTGCTTTTTGTTTCTCCAGTTCTTGGAGTTCCTTAATTCTTGGATCATCATCAGGGCTGTTTGGTGAGGGCACAGGGATTAGGCCTTGGATGGCTTTCACCACCTGTATCCACAAACAAATTGGACACAATGTTTGGGTAAATATGGCTCCACTTTTACCAGTGTTTTTGTTTGTATGATAGACTTTTTTTAAAGTCAGTTGGCTTTTCTTTTTACCTTCTCTTGATAGAAACAAACACAAGAGTTAGAGCAGTCAGATCCCATCAAAACTGAAAACTATTTTAGTCTTTCTTCCC
>JACGDI010002003.1:704557-734897 GCA_014898725.1 Jacaranda copaia
CATCCATTAATTAGATGAAAGCTAAATGGTTCACCAGTTTATTAAGATGAACCCAAGCAATAGTATTGATTCACAAGACAATCAGTCCCCTCCGTTCTATTCATCTGTTCCTTCCTTTCAATTGAAAGGAGGACTACATTTCATGCTATTTACCTCTTTCCAAACACCTTACATTGACTGTGAGAGTAAAGACTCTTGCGTAAGGCACAAACACTACAATGAAGAGAAATCAGCACTTTCCAACATCTTACAGCAATTAAAAAAATTAAAACACAAAATAGAAGACTCTAAAGCTTACTTACCAGAGGAAGCAAGATATTCCATAAGGACCGTGTACGTGTAGCAATTGGGCGATAGCCCAGATTCAAGCATCTCCTTATACACATCAGTCGCCTCCTTCACTCTCTTATGATCAAACAAAATCTTCATATATGCAGTATATGAAACAACCGTTGGCCGGCATCCGTTTGCCCTCATCTCCTTCCATAACTGAATCCCCCCATCAACATCCCCATCATTAGACATCCAATGCATCATAGAAGTGTAAGTAACAACATCAATCTTGACCCCTTTCTCCTTCATTTGCTTAAAAACATAAATCATCGATGAAATTCGCCTTGCTTCCCCAAAAATATCCAACATCGTAGTGTAGGTATATTGATCGTGCTTGAAATTCTTCCTCCCAGCTGCCCAGTTGAAAAAGAGCCAAGCTTTATGCATTGGAGGATGAGTCTTGAGGACTTGGTTGACAGTGTAGGAATCCCATTTGATAGAGAGATTTTCCAACTGTTTTTGAGCAGAATCCCATGTCGAAAACTTCAGAATAATGTATATTTTGTTGATTCTTTCCCTCGCGTAAACTTTTGGCTCTACATTCTGTTTCTTAACTGATGATTTTGGAGTGGGAAATTTCTTAATCTTTGGAGGGATTTGGGGTTTTCTCCGTGCGGTAACTTTCTGAGAGCTAAAAGGCTTGGCGATAACTGGACCCAAGAAAGGTTTGAACTTTCTGAGGAAACGACGGGAAACATTGAAAGACAACATAGAGAAATAACGCCAAGAGATGTCTTCATCAGGAGCAAAATCAAATAGAGATTTACTCAGAGTACTCTCAAAAAGTAACTGAAATTTGAAAAGAGCCAATTTCTTCGATCTCAGTTGAGAGAAGCAGCCGTAGTGCGTCGGCGTTGAAAATAGCGAAGAACTGGAAGCCTGCTCTCTTCTGTCTTTTCTTTTTTCTTTTCTTTATTAATCTGTAAGACGATTTTATATATGCCGCATGTTTTTCTAACCCTAAAGCGTAAATTAGGCGGTAAACAGCAAGGAAACGCGTGGTCATATAATATCAATAAGTAAAATAATTATAAATACTAACAATCACCTAATAAAATAAATTTGACAATTTGTTCATCAAAATTTAACAAATAGGCAAAAGTAAGAATAAAAATGAATACTTTTTACTGCCCACACCTAAAAATTACTGATCTGTTCAAGTGCGTTGGTGCTCTGCTTTCCCTTATTTGGGATGATAATTGTAAAACAATGAAAAGATAAATATATATACAAATTATTTTAATTTTAAATAAATATAAGTTGTGGTAACATAAATATGATATCATATAGTTAGAGAAAAACCTGCACTGTGAGTAATGTAATAAATTGAAATTCCATTAATAATTTCTAATTCCTTTGGCCTTAATACTTGTATCTTTTCCCCCCAATTTTGCACAAAAATGAATTAGGACATTTTTCTACCCAATTTCATATGGAAAGCTCTAATGGATTTCATATATCTCCTATTTTATTTTCCCCAAATTATTCTTTTAAACCATACAACTAAAACTTTCTTATGCGTCAACTTATATTTCCACTTCTTCTATAATAAAGACGATAAAAAAAATTAGAAATGAAAAAAAAATAGAACGCGTTTTAAAATTAGAAATAAGTTGGTTCTAGTAGAAGAATGACTAATGTTCACTCTTCAGTTTGAAGAGTGATTGCATGATTAGATAATTGATCAGGCCGAATCGAATGGCCCTAAACGAAGCAGAACTTGGGCTTTCTCACAAAATTTCTTACCTCATATGAGTATAGAGATAACGAGAACAAAGACTGCTGCTGCAAATGCCTCTTCCCAATCAACACTCTTACCTCCCCCTCTTTGTTATTGTTTTCACCTCTCCTTTTCTTTTTATTTATTTGTTTTATTCAAAAAATAAAAATAGACAACTATCAACTTATTTTTCATTTTAGCAAATATTTTCATTCTCAAAACATTTCTCCAAATACATTTTTATACTCTCTTTCTATTTTCACACCCTATTTTCCTCTCCTCTCCTCTCATTTACACGATTTTTAATATAAAAACACATAACATCCAAATATATTTGATTTTCAACCATATATAATCATTTATTTTAAACAAAACATTCAAACCACATTTTATTTTCAAATCTAAACCCACAATCAACTTTTCACTTTTTGAATTTTACAGAAAACGGAAAATAACTTTAAAAATATATCCAAACGGGCTCTTAGTACTGCCAATATGCGAGATTGGAATGGACCTGCTTCACGCACCGTTTCTTCAGATAGCTCAACTCAAACACAAACACAAACACGGACAGGCATACCTCATAAGTTTATTACAAAATCTCACAGACAATTGACAACCTCAAATACAAGATTTTACAGCAGAATCATTTCAGAGTTCTCCTCGTCGCCATAACAACACAGTGACTCAACATTAAATTTCGTTTTGTTTTTTTTTTTTTTCTTATAACATATAGAATTATCCAGTTAATTAACCACTACCTTATCAGCAGAAGCGAAAATAAAATACAGGCACAATATTATTGGCAGACAACAGCCAAAAGAATTGTCTTTGCTCGTTGTCTGTCCACTAATGTTGTCCAGCAAGAAAGGGTTTATCAAGCAGAGGGAAGGAAGACCATTTGTATATTGTAATCCAAAATTACTGAAGTAATATTTCTCAGTAGGAAACAGCAATGAAGGCGCACTCGTCTGCCCAACTAGGAAGTTGCATTCATGACAAAAATCAACAATGATGTTCTCCTCGTGTCGCACCCTAACTCCAATTTCCTCTCAAAAAACGACTCCACCTACGAACAGTATTCTATGCGGCAAAATTATTTTGCCTTTCCATATGGTTTCTTAGGAAAAACTGCATAGTACTAATAATAATTTTATTTTATTTAAATAATTTATTAATTTTTTTATTTAGTCTCAAAAAACAATTTTGTCCTTTGTTATCCCTCATGTAGCCTTTGTTTTATCTCACATTTTACCCTTTGTTTTGTTTGTATATCAAATTTATGCTTTCCAGCATTTCCGTCTCTCAATGTTCAAGAGAAGAAAAGCCTGATGAATTTACTTATGATAAATTAAAAATTAAAAAGAAATTCAAATCCAAACATATCATCTAATTAATGTAATGTTAAGATACATATTTAATAATTTTAAGTAATTTAATTAAATTGTGTTTAACAATTAAAATTAATTAAATAAAAACTAAAAGTATACACATTTCCCACCCCCTTAGAGCTGTAAATGAATATTCGAAAATTCGTTACCATTCGCATTCATATTCATTCATACAAAATTTATCCGTATCCGTTTAAAACAGATATTATCCGTATTTAATTAGTAGATATTCGATTATAAATAGATACAAATATGGTAAATGCATATCCGATCTGTTCAAAATTCGCTCAGAATACATAATTATTAAATAATATATTATTTATATTTTTTAATAAAAAATTCATAATCCTTATGTGTGTGTGTGTGTATATAAATTATAATTGAAGAATTGGGAAGGAAAAAAGAATAAATTTAAAAAATTATTGTAATATAGAGAAAAAAAATTAAAGAATAAAGTTAATTAACACAATTATTGTCAGTTGACTTTATAGTCAACATACTTAAATGCCATTATTATTATTAATAAGTACTAATAATAAATTATAAAGTCAATTATTTATTAAAAATTGTGCTATTTGTTTGTTTACTTTATTTTTAATGAAATTATATAGTTCCTTCTATTAATTAAAATATGTATTTGTTATAGGTTTATAGATTTACGTATTTGAATATTTATAAATAAATATCTAAATAATTATCATCAAATATGAATATAAAAAAATTATTTGAATACGGATAAATTTAATAAAATATAAATAAACAAAATATTTATAATCGAATATGAATATATCCAAATTATACTGATATCCGACGGATACAAATTCGGGTATCATTTTTTAATATCTATAAAATCTATATCCGTATCCGAATATTTAAAAAGTTAAAATGGATATGAATATGAAAACAGTGTATTCGATTTGTTTAATACCCATTTATACCCCTACACCCCTTTCCCTTTCCCCCAAACCCAACACCCCCAACAACAAACCAGGCCGCAGTTGCAAGTTATAAAATTAGAAATGAGTTGGTTCTAGCTAAAAAGATGGCTAAATATTCACGGATTAGATAATGGATCAAAAGGTTTAATCAAATGGCCCTAAATATCCAGTACAAACGAAGCAGAACTTGGAATTTCAGACAACAAATATAAAGATAATGAGAACAAAGACTGCTGCAAATAGCTCTTAGTACAGTCAATATGTGACATTCAAATGGACCTGCTTCATGCACTGTCTCTTCAAATAGCTTAAAAACTTACAGACATACCTCATAAGTTGATTACAAAATCTCACAGACAAGTGACAACCTCAAATACAAGATTTAACAACAGGATCATTCCAAAGTTTCCACATCACCATAACGACACAATGACTTCAACATTAGATTCTTTTCCTTATAAACCATCCAATTAATTAACCACTACCTTATCCGCAGAAGCAAGAATACAGGCACAATCAGGGTGCAAGCGATCCCTTCTTTAGATAAATAACACAAAGATTTGCATAGTTCAGCTCAACCATGTCCAAAGGAGGAAACATATGTTCTAGCAATGACGTTGCAGTTTTCAAAATTAGATCATCAATCATTAGCAATGGCAATAATATTTTGTCTCTTTTTCCCTCTGGATTATCTATGAGGAGAAGGAGACAAATTTTGGCAGTTCCAAATGGCAACCAAGTGCAGTTTAGATTTCTCATGCCACATTTTTTGTACCTTGACAGAGTTAGCTGGTGTACACCATTTTATGTGCCTCCTACCTTTTCTCAATATCTTGGGCTGAGCACGACTTCTTTCATTCTCAATCATTTCTTTCTTTGTTCCTACTTTAAACTTTCACGTGTTTTGTTCTTACAATCTGTGTGCTTTCAGAAACTTTAGTTCTTACAGAATCAGTTCACAGCATCATTTTCCTTTTCCTCATTCTACTGCTTTCTTGCTGATGAAAGGCAAACATTCCTTGCATCAACAATACGCCAACATTATGGCAGACAGCAGCTGAAAGAATTGTCTTTGCTCCTCGTCTGTTTGTTAATGTTATCCAGCAACAAAGGATTTTGTCAAGGAGTGATAAGAAAGACTATTTGTAATCCAAAATCACTGCAGCAATATTTCACAGTAGGATACAATAATGAAGGTATCTTTCAACAACTAGGAAGTTGCTTTCATGACAAAAATCAACAGCGATATTTTCCTCGCCTCACAGCCCAACTCAAGTATCCCCTCAAAGTTCTAGACCACAAAGGTAGATCAGTTCTATGCTGATCTACAACATTATTCAATAAGAATACATTAAACAGGTTGAATCAAACATGGTCATCGTGGCGGATGTTTGCAACAATTACCAAATCACCAGAGTCAGCCTGCCAGGTTTTCGCTGTCTCTTTACTCTGCGCAATGCCACTTTATCATTTAAAGCTTGTTAACATATAGCTTAGTTTGTCTTCAGGAAAAAATATGATCGTTTGCCAATTATCATGTGCTGAACATAAACTCAAAAAATCTATAATTATCTAATGACATAATCAAGAACTCATCAGCATTTGCAACTTTACATATGAACAATCGGTTCTTCAATATCTACAACAGAAGCAATTATCTCTGCTGCACAGATAACATAAGAACCATATATGTCACTAATTTGACATAAAATTCTATTGCCATTTCTCAAGAAATATCCACTTCGAATTGCCCATAATTAGCATTTCTTTGGTCTTACACTTTGGCTGCATTCTTGATTCTACATATTTTGAACTAAGTAAGTCAGCAACAAGTTCAGACATCAGGAAAACATACCAATGTCCTGATTTGAGCTGCTGGGATAATTTATAATCTTCCTTAATATCAATGTCCTCGCCATCCTAGTTTCTTGAGTACATTTATTGGCGTGCTCACTCAAATCATGGATAGTCTTGATAAAGCTATCGACTTTCTTCTTAATCTCCTCCACCGCTATCACCACTGCCTCCTCCTCCCTCATAGCAAAATCAGCATTAGCCAACAAACCCTCAATCATAATCTGAAACCTATCCACCAACACCCTTATGCTATCCAAATCCTTAATAACAATATAACTCCCTATCTGCATTGAACTAATTATCTCCCTCTGCCCCGTCAAATCCCTTGCACACTTCTTCCAAATCGAGTTAAGCCATCCCCCCATTGATCCTAAAGGGACGGCGGCTGCAGCTGCTAGAGCCGCCACCACCGGCGGAGCAGTGACGGCGGCGGCGACCACCGAGCATATTAGAACCGATGCAAAAGCCACGACGAATATCACATTGGAGACTTTTCTCCACGCCTTCAATTTCCGCAACTTCTTGTCCAGCTTTCGCTTCTTCGCTTGCAATCTCTCCAGCACCAAAAGCTGCTGCGAATAAACGGAATTGAAAACCTCAAAAAACTTCTGCGTAAACGGATCACCCGCGGTTCTAAAATTCCTCAATTCCTCCAGAGTTTTTGAGTAATTCTTGGCCGCCCCTTCTTCAGGAACAGTGTAATGTTCTTGCTCGAATTTCCGGAGGGTTACATTGATAATTGACTCGATATGGCCAGCGCGTTTAAGACAGGCGTCAAGTGCAGTGCAGAAATCTAAGGTCAAAAGGCTGTTCTCGAAGTAATCATCGACGAGATCGGATAATTCTTTATTCTTCCAAACGTCTTTTTTGTTCTGGAGAATGATTTTGACCACCTCATGATTCATTTCAAGTAAGCATTCAGTAACTTCGCGGAGGGATTCGAGGGAGAGGGAGGGAGCATCGAGGCCAACGGCTATGGAATTGATGGCTCGGCTTGTGCGGACCTGGAGAGTGGAGTCAAAGGTCTTGAGGTCCGGATCTTCGTGGCACGCGGCTTCGTATGAGCTCAGATCGGCGCTTGATGGGTTCGCCGCCTGCGCGCTAGAATTGGAGGTGGGGTCTGAGACAGTTCGAGCTGGAGGCTCCACGGACGGCGGCGACGGCCGGTGAGGGGCGCTGCCGCTTCGGTTAGTTCGGCTCATTTGACTGCCCATTGTGGGGCGACTTTTCACGAATTTTTGCTGTCTGTAATGGGGAGCGACTTCACAAGAATTCTTGCTGTGTGAATGTGTTTTTAGAACAAGAACTCCAGGGGGGCCTCAACGTCACATCGTTCTGTCGACGATTGCAAATATTTTTCACCACAAAACCATTTATTAAATAATAACAATTTTTTTAATTAATAAGAAATATAAAAAAAACCACTTTAGGATTAAATAAGTCAATGTTGTGGTTGCAAGTACAAATATCGCTCCAAAATCATTATAATTCCATAAAAATAATTGAATAACAATTATTGAATTACTATGATCTTGGAGTGACATTTGTAATTGCAATCACAACAATTAGTTATATAAATTATTATAATTATTTCAAAATATTAACTTTTGAGTTACCCAACGCAAAGAAAAAATGAGGGATTTCTACATTGCTTTTCCTAGAAAAATCAATAAATTTTGTATACAATGCAATTATATGATTGAAGAATTATGGAGGAAAGAAGAAGAAGAAGAAGAAGAAGACACATTGTGCAATAAAATACATTTTGATTAATATAATTCAAATGTTAAAAAAAAAATGATATGCATGGAATTAACATCGTGCAATTAAAAAGTAAAAGCAAAACAAAACAAGATTAAAATCTACTCTATTACAAGATGAAGATATGAATTATAAGAAATAAAAAAAATTAAAAAAGATAGAAGAATAGAAAGATATAGTGTAATTCAATCATTTTGGCATAGTTCCACATATAAAATATTTAAATTTTTTAAAATTTATATCATTTTCTTTTTGTTGAACTATTGCACCACAGTAATCAATCATTTATATAGATGAATAATGAGTAAAATGATTTACTTTAGAATCAAATCATATAAAATTAAATAGATCATAATAATTGATTATTTCATACTATGATCTAATTATTTCAAGGTATTAATGTTGATTCTGTGGAAAATTAAGAGAGAGAAGCACGCGTATTTGTCCGAGTTGACCATAGTGTTCATAGTTTTTGATACGTTTGACACTTTGACTTTAATGGCTACCAAAGAAAATCGAAAAGAAAATGAAACCACGCGGAAATAGAAAAGTAATTGCCATAGTTTGATTTGGTTGGAGAATCGGCCACTTCGAAAATAAACACAATGCATCTTCCTCGTAGATCCCACTTTCATTGTCCGTGGCTTACAAATTTGACTATGTACTTCTTCTTCTTTTTCTTTTTCTTTTCTTTTTTTTTTCTGTCTTTTTTTGATAAGATGACCATATAGTTTTGATTAATATACATTTTAGCTTATTAAATTAATTGTGTAAATTCTCTCTAAAAAAAATTAATTGTATAAATAACTCTATTTCAATCCAATCTGCAAGTACTCATCCCATTCGCTTGGCGGAGCAAGTTTTAATATCAATTTTATGCGGGGTAGGACAAGGCGAGTTCAGGTATAGATCTATCCCATCTCGTCCCAGTTTGGGTATAAGACTGTGGGCATCAATCAATTAGGATTTATGATTAATTACATATTTAATAAGAGCTTAAATCTTATAAATGGATACCAATTGGTTGGAATCCATAAGTATTGAATAAATGTGAAGGGGAGACAAAAAGGCAAAAAGATTGTGTATGTTGGGAAAATCTCACATTGCTTGTGAGATATTGTATGAGGAAATAAGTAGAAATATAAAAAGGCTTTTTATCTTATGTAAAACTACTTATCTCACATTGAAAAGTTATCCAATGGGAATACAACTTATATGTAGTTCAAGTATTGATATTTGATAAAGTATTAATTAAGGAACTCATAAGGGTGTGCCCACATGTGCGCCGTAGCCACCGCCCACTTGCACGACACGGCTCGGCTCGAACATTGGGCAAATTGTCTTGGGTTAATCTCTTTGCAAAAAATTATAATTTTCATATAGAATTTTATTCAAATTTTGCCGTTACCAGAAACTGTCAACCATTTCTACAGTTCCCAAGTTCATTGTATCTAGACTTGAATTTAGAATGAACCTGGACATCCGGAAGCCTCCTCTCACACCTATATAAAGCTACTATTGGCAACATGCAAAGATATGAACAGAACCAAAAATGAAAATTCTGAAATTATCTCTTCTTTCCCTCTATACTTTGACTTAGTGTTGCTTATCAATTTTTGGCAATTGAGTAGTGTTCGAAGTGAAGTTCTCTGGAGTGCACCAAAGGGCTTCTGGACTGTCTTATCTTAGGGAAACTTCGCTACACTCTTTACACTGGTAGGGGCGATTGTTTCTTCAAGGCAAATCATACATTGGCGATTCAGTCATAGTTTTGTTACTATACAAACCTTTGAGATGAGTTCGCATTTAAATATATACTGATATTCTTTCTTGTTATATTCCGAATTGGTATACTCGCTTTTGGTTTATGATTATGTTAAACTAAATTGCATAATTAAAAATTCATATATTTGGAATATATGTTTTGATGATTATTCATTTCTGATATAATTTTGTTTACAAACACTGTCCTTGATTATAAACTGTCTTTTCCATTGCTATTTATAATATTTTCACAACAATCTTGAAGAAATAATATAGTTGAGTGTTTGTTTAACCATTATATATTTGAAATGGCATCTTCATTTGCAAGTGGCTCTAGTGTTAGTTCTTTACTGTCCTCAAAAGTTCACCTCTCTGGCTTGCCAGAAAAGTTTAGGGGCCAATTTTTCAAACATTTGCAACATCGGATGAAAATTTGGTTCACAATGAAAGGTTTTCTTTCAATACTTTTAGTGACTAAACCTGAACCCACTAATATGAACCCCAAAACAACTGAAATAATTGAGTGGATTTAGAAAGATTAGTTAGGTCGAGGGATCAATTTGTCGTTACTATCAAATGTTCTCTTTGATGTTTACTGTTCAAACTAGTACACCACTAAGTCACCGTGGGATGAATTGGATTAAAAATATAATACTGAAGAACAAGGGCTTGAGAAGTATTCTGTTTTTAAGTTCACGAAGTATTAGATGGTTGAGGGAAAGTTTATAACTAAACAAACGCATGAGTTGATCAACCTAAAGCATGCCTTTGCTGATGTTGAGATGAAACTTCCTAAAACGTTTATGGTCATGTCCATAGTGGATAAATTCCCCAAGTCTTGGGAGAATTTCGGAATGACACTCAAGCATAAAAAAAAAAGAGCTGTCTTTGGATGATCTCATGATTGCAATCAGTATTGAGAAAGAACACCAGAATCAAACTTATGGAGTTTCGATTAAGCACCAACGTAACGCAAACGTGGTTATTGAAAGAAAGAAAAGGCTCAATAAAATGAATCAAATAAACTCAAACTCTAAGACCATTAATAAAAGGAAACCTAAAGCCAAGAAACCAAAAGCAAACAAACCATGCTAAAATTATAGGCAGATAGGTCATTGGGCCAAAGACTATCCCTCTAAGAAAGCTAAAGCCAAAACCAACTCAGCCGCCCTTACAGTGGTCAACATGGTTGTTAAAGACACTAGCGAAGCTAGAGTTCCAGAGACAACTGTTGATGGGTACATAACTTTCAAACTTGAAGTTTGTACTATTTACGAACCTTTTGATTGGTTAATAGACACTAGGGCAAGTGTGCACGTTTGTGCTGATAAATTGTTATTTATGTCCTATCAACCAGTTGATGGAAAATTTGTGATAATAGGGAATTCTAGTGCTACTAAGGTGCTTGGGATAGGATGCACGGACTTGAAGTTTCTTTCAGGGTGCGTATTATCTTTGATAAGAGTGCATTACATCCCAACTATACGGAGGAATATTCTTAGCAGCTCTATATTAGTTAGGGAAGGTTATGAGCTTATGTTTAAATTTAATAAAGTTGTAATTTAGAACTTTGGTTTGTTTATTGGTAAAGGCTATCTATTTGATGGTCTGTTTAAGTTAAGAATTGAGCATGTAAATTCTTCTGATATAATCAATGATTCTATAGTAAATACTGTTGAAAGGTTCAATGTGTAGCATAGTCATTTAGGTCATTTAAATTTTAGTTCTTTGAAACATATGATGAACTTAAATTTAATACCTAAGCATGACATCAAACATAGTCACAAGTGCAAAGTATGTGCTGAGGCTAAACAAGTAAGAAAACCTTACCAATCGATTGAAAGAAATTCTGAAATACTTGAGCTTGTGCTTACAGACATTTAAAAGTTCAATGGAATCTTAACAAAAGATCAGAAAGATACTTTATCACTTTTATAGATGATTGCAGTAGATATTTTTATATTTATTTGCTTAAACATAAAAAAGAATCACTTGAAAAGTTTATCATTTTCAAAAATCAAGCTAAAAATCAATCTTGTAAGAAACTTAAATGGTTAAGATCAGATAGAGACAGAGAGTATGAGTTGAGTTAGTTAGATGAATATTGTCAAAACTTTGGTATTATTCATGAAGAGACTCTTCTTTATTCTCCATCATCTAATGGGGTGGCAAAACAAAAGAATAAAACCTTTGAGGACATGATCAACATTTTACTTTTGAATTTTGGATTGCCTAAATATATGTAGGGAGAGGCTTTGAATACGGCTTGCCATATTCTGAACTAAGTCCCTCTCAAACATAAAGAAAGCACTTCATTTGAATTCTAGAAAGGTAGAAAACCTAGCTTAAAGTACTTCTGAGTGTGGGGTTGTCTTGCAAAAGTTCTAGTCCTAGAACACAAAAGGAAAAAGCTTGGTCCTAAAATTGTTGATGTAGTCTTCTTAGGCTATGTGGAAACAAGCTATGCTTTAAGCTTTTTGGTAATTAAGTCCAAAATCCCAGGCATAGAGGTTAACACAATAGTGGAATTTTGTGATGCCACATTCTTTGAGGATGTGTTTCCAATGAGAACTAGAATACCTCAAGATGTTTTGTTAGATTTAGCTCTCACATCAACCTCTATTCCTGATTATGTGGAAAGGATGTCTAATGTAGGGGATAATCCAAGTAGTTCTGGTTCAGCACTCATTGAAGCTGAAGAACCAGATGAACCTAGACAAAGTAAGAGAGCTAGGATCATCAAGGATTTTGGAAATAATTTCATCACTTACAATATCGAGGATGATTCAACAACCTTCAAAGATGCTATGGCCTCATCTAAAGCCAAGCATTGGAAGGTAGCTGTGAAAAGTGAGATGAATTTCATTATCTCTAATGGGATATATGAGCTAGTCGATCTACCTTCGGGGTGTACTATGATTGGATGGAAATGGATCTTCAAAAAGAAAAAACTTAAATATGATGGAACCATTGATAAGTTTAAGGCCAAATTAGTTGCCAAAGGCTATAATCAAAAATAGGGAATAAACTTCTTTGATACCTATTCCCCAGTTGCTCATTGACTACAATTCAGATGCTTATAGCACTGGCTTTTATATATGATTTTTCTATTCATCCGATAGATGTGAAAACAGTCTTTCTATATGGTGATCTTGAGGAAGAAATCTATATAGATTAGCCTGTGGGATTTGTAGCTCTTGTTAATAAGTAAAAGGTTTGTAAGCTTGTCAAATCCCTTTTATGGATTGAAACAAGTGCCTAAGCAGTGGCATGAAAAATTTGATAAAACTATTTTATCATTTGGTTTCAGTATAAATAAGAATGATAAGTGAGTTTATTGTAAAGTTAAAAGTGATTACTATATTGTACTATGCTTATATGTGGATGACATTTTACTGATTGAATCTATAATTGAGATTATCAATAAGACTAAATCATACTTGGAAAGTAAGTTTGAAATGAAGGATATAGGTGAGGCAAATGTGATTCTTGGACATAAGTTGATTCAGTCAACTGAGGGGATAGTTATTTCTCAATCTCACTATGTTGAGAAGATTATTGAGAAATTTGGCTATAAGGAGTGTAGAATTACTAAAACACCATATAATCCTTCTGTGGCTCTTTGAAGAATGAAAGTGGTATTCCTGTGTCTCAATTGAGGTATTCTCAGATCAGTGGGAGCTTGTAATATCTTGCAAATGGCTCAAGATTGGATATCTCATTCGCAGTCTCAAAGTTGGTAAGATATACAAGCTGTCCCAATAAAACCTATTGGGAGGCTTTGGATAGGGTACTTCGATATCTTAAGGGCATAACGTCACTTACTCTATATTATAGCAGATTCCTTGCAGTTCTTGAGGGGTATAGTGATGCTAGCTAGATAGCTAAAAACTCTAGAAGTAATGCGTACAAGGTATTTGTTTACCTTGGATGAAGGCGCTGTCTCCTGGAAGTCTTCTAAACAAACTGTGATAACTTAGTCCACATTTGAGGTAAAGTTATGTGCATTGGACATGATTGGAATGGAGGCTGAATAGTTACATAGGTTGATGGCCCACTGACCTATGGTTAGTAAGCCTGTTTCTACGATTGCAGTGCATTGTGATAACTAAACTACAATTGCAAAAATTAGAAGTTCAAAGTATAATCAAAAGACCAAAAGACACATCTAAGTTAGAATAAAGTTTATAAGGGGGCTTGTGTCTAATAGGGTCATTGCCATTGATTTTATTGGATCCAAAGACAACGTAGCTGATTCTTTAACTAAAGGACTTGAATTGTCCTTATTCCAAAAATCCAGGCTGGGGATGGGATTGAAAATCCATTAGTGATGTACCTGCAGTGGCAACCCAACCTACCTAGTGGAGATCCCACAAGGAAGGTTCAATATGGTATAAACAAGCTGCTGAGTATGTCAAAGTGCACTTAAAACTTGACTGATACTTTTGTATCTGAGTTTGCCCTTTAGCATACCTGGAAACTGGTATTGACTGTAAGAAAAGTAAGAGTTCTAACTCTAAATGGAGTCAGGTCATACTGACAAGATGCAAGCAGTACATCCTTGGAGATGCCTAACTAAGTGAATGTTGTCATTTGGCCGTGACAAGAGAAAAAGGGCTATTCCTCAAAAACATTCATAATACAGGATCAGGACACATAGCTATAATGTGTCAAATCTAAAGATCACTACAAATCCATGTAGTTTGTTGTTACCATTGGGCGCCACCACATCTAAGGTCCAATTCAAGGCTTTGATCCATTTGTCCCTGTGGTGGCATAAGATGGATAACTTAGGTGGTGGTTCAAACCAGAAGGTACTATCACTAAAAACAAACTATGTTAATCTTGATAATCCAACACTATGGATTTGTGGGGGATTGCTATAATTGGTATCAATCAATTAGGATTTATGTTTAATTACATGTTTAAAAAGAGATTAAATCTTATTGATGGATGCCAATTAGTTGGAATTCATAAGTGTTACGTAAATGTGAAGGGGAGACAAAGAGGCAAGAAGATTATGTATGTGGGGGAAATCACACATTGCTTGTGAGACATTGTATGAGTGTAATAAATGGGAATATAAAAACGCTCTTTATCTGATGTAAAACCACTTATCCCATATTGAAAAGTTACCTAATGGGAATACACCTTATATGTAGTTCGAGTATTGACACTTGGTAAGATATTAATTAAGAAACTCATTAGGGTGTGCCCACATGAGTGCGCCACCATTGCCACCTGCCCGGCACGACTCGACTCTACTCGGGGTTAGGCTTTGGCATTGGGCAAATTATCTCAGTTTTATCTTTTTGTAGAAAATTCTAAATTTTATACAGAATTTTATTCAAATTTGAATTTTTTAAATTCAAAATGGATGTCACAGAAATCCCCAACTATTCCAGTTGTTATAGAAATTGTCATACGTTTTGCCATTACCAGAAACTGTCAACCATTTCTGCAATTATCGGGTTCATTATATCTAGACTAGAATCCAGAATGAACCTAAACATCTTGAAACATCCTCTCACACCTATATAAAGCTGCTGCTTGTAGTATGCAAAGAAATGAACAAAACCAAAAATGAAAATTCTGAAGTTATCTTTTCTTTCCCTCTATACTCTCATTTAGTGTTGCTTGTCAGCTTTTGGCAACTAAGTGGTGTTCAAAGTGAAGTTCTCTGGAATGCACCAAAGGTCTTCTGGACTGTCTTATCCTAGGGGAAACTTTGTTGAGCTCTTTGCACTGGTAGGAGCGATTGTTTCTTCAAGGCAAATCATACATTGGTGATTCAGTCAAAAGTTTTGTTAATATACAAAACTTTGAGATAACTTCACATTTAAATATATACTAATATTTTTTTCTATTATATTTCGAATTGGTATGCTTACTTTTGGTTTACGATTATGTTAAACTAAATTGCATAATTAAAAATTCATATATTTGGAATATATATTTTGATGCTTATTTATTTCTGATATAATTCTGTTTACAAACACTGCCCTTGATTATAAACTATTTTTTCCATTGCTATTTATAATATTTTAACAAAAGACTGTCCCGCCTCATCCCATGCCGTCCCGCCCTAAATATTTATATAATTAGAATATAGAATATATTATATATTTACGTGATTTTTTATATTCTAATTTTTATTGATATATTTGAATATTTTTGTATTGAATATTATTTTGTTGATGTTTATATTTTAGTTTTTAACTAATATATTTAAATATTATCGTGTTGATTGAACTTTTTTGTATAATTTTATGAGATTACAATTGAATTATCAAATTATGATTAATTAGATATAATTTTTTAAATAAAATTAGTAGGTGTTGGGTGGGACAGAGCATTGCAAATGCAGGTTTACAATTGTAATGCATGACAAGTTATGATTTTCAAACCTAAAACTCGCAAGATGAGGCAAAGTGAGTTTTAAAATATTTTTTCAAATGCCAAATGGGTTGGAATATAAATAAATAAATAAATAAAAAGTCCCCCAATGCCAAGCTAATTGTGCTCTAATCTTATTCATTAAGGGCTTATTTGCTTCACATGATAAGGCATGATAGATACATTTTCAAGTTTTATCTTTTATTTGCTTCACGTCTTTATAGCACTTGATACCTTTGTGATCTGACATGGTATCATGGGCCAAGTTAGTTTATAGATTGGCTTGATCCATTTTTCATCCTTTTAAATCTAATATGATACGAACTAAAAAAATTATTTTTACCCCTCACATGAAAACCTTAACCTCAATGCCTTCCACCAAATTCTGTAACCATATTTTGAAAATTTACCTTCTTAGAAATTATGATATTTTGGACATTACAAAGTATAATCACATTGAGCAATGTTGTCAACTAAACATTATATAATGTCAAATATGGGATATCATCAATTTCTAAAATCAAAACAAATAATAAATTATATGATATTGGATATTATTTATAACTTATGTATCATTAGTATATGAATCTTGCCTAATTTTATATGCCCAAGCAAGCAAGCCCTAAGAAAAATAGTCCTAGCGTCACATTTTCCTATGCTTGCATTCCATGAGGTATCTAGGAATTACCTAGTCAGTGTAATAAAGTTTAGGGTTGATTAAAAAAAAAGAAAAAAATCTTAAATTTTCAACAAAAAAGACTTTTCTAAATTTTGAATTTATATTCCTTCCTATAACACTAAAAACTACTAGAAAATTCTAAAGTTTTTACAATTATTTTTGCAAGTGATTATATGCATAAAAGGGGGTTGAATTAGGCTTAAGAAATTTTAATGCAGTAGAATATTATCACTTAATAATTTTTTCAAAACTATTTAAGTCTTTTGCAGTAAAATAATTTTAGTTACTAACTGAAATTTGCAAATACCAGTTAAGCTACCAATCAAACTAATGATAACAGAAGCAGCAAAAGACACTGGTATTTATAGAGGTTTGGCAAGCCTACGTCCTCTACCTAAACTTTCATTTAGGATTTTAAACTTGTCAAATTAATAAGTGTATAAGAATATTTTTACAAATAAAAATAGTAATTTGATAGTAACAAAAGTGTAAGGAACAGAAAAACCCTGGCAGGGTGAAAAACCAACTCTCCACAAAGAGCTACACTGGAATCTTAGATGAGATGAGGCAAGTTCTAGAGTACTGTTGAAACCAGCTGCTTGTGAACAGGTTCAGGGGAACTTCTACTAGATTCACTTCCACAACCTCTATAGACTGATGCACGAGTTGCTACCACTCTGTACGGTAAGCTCTGGTCTCTTATTGCATACCAGAACCAAGGATACTACAATTCCTGGTAGTACTGCCTTACTAGTTTCTTCACCTAGAGATCCTTAGAGCAACCAAGAGCTGATTTATTCTCTTCACGGGGTCCCTCAAGAGTCAAGAGGAGGTACAACTCCTGTCTCTCTTTACCACTAGGTACTTCGAGACACAAACCACCTTGTTCTCGTGCCCCCAAAACCGTTGAAGGTAAGACCCATTTGACCTTCTTCATCACAAAGTCCCTCGAAAACATAAGTAGAGCAAGGGTTAATCACCAAATAAGTGCAAGAACATGTTAAAGAGTATCACACAAAACACTCAACAAAAACCTTTCCCAACTTAGTGATTCGTATTCTAAAATGTTGTATAGTTTCTCTTTTATGTGCTATTATCCAATGGCTATAAGTTCTTTATTAGGCAAGAGTCCATTGAAATTTAATAAGGAAACAATTCAACTTTGGTAATCATGCATTAATACCTTAAACAACGAATGGAAAATAATTACAACATGATGTGATTGCTTTCCTAATTTATAAAGACACAAATCAAACTATAATTTGCAAAGGTTCTTTTATTTTGGAAAGTAAATTCCAGAGCATGGCAGATTCCAACAGAGAGCATATAAACAAATTCCAACATATAATATGCATGTTATTTAGTGCATAGTTCAAGGAGTAATTTTGTCATGATCAAAACAATGTAAATCATCAAAAGGGTTAACAATTTTTATTTTATTTCATTTGTTTGTTGATTAGTTATCAATTTGCTAATAAAAATGACAACTTGTATAGTTGGATAAATTATATCATTGTTGTGTATTAGGTACCTTAATAATGACAAGTATTGTTTGTTCATGATTTGGGTGGTTTAAGATTCAAGTCCCGCATAGAATTATAATATTTTAGCTCGATCATATAATTATTCTAAAGATTGGCCAAATAAAGACTAACTTAAATTAAATTAACTTAATTTTTAAAAACTTTAGACCAACTTATGATAAATTATGATTTTTTGCTGGACTCTAGTTTCCATTAAAGTCACTGTTACGAAACTGCATCTATTTGCTTAATGCCAAACTCCTCGCTTCTATTCTTCTAAAGCATATCATTCTTTACTTTTCCTTTATCTCTATGGACAAAATTTTATACATACACGTTTAGGATTCTTTAAAATTTGAAAATCAAACCTTATACATATAATGTAAAAGCAATATTGTTCAACTTAGGGTTGTCATCAAGTTGGATTTGAACTAAATCAGTCGTATCAAGTCAGTACTAGGTCGACTAGAATAACTGAGTAGCAGAGTGAGTGCGTTAGTAAGAAAATGGCATACCTTACGAGTGGTTGGCAACGGGATATTTATAACTTTCTCCAGGTAGATGATATATCCAAGATACCCCTATCATGTGTAGAGTGCTCTTGTCCTTATATGGGGAGCTTTAGGTTATCTCACATCCCTATACTATTCCAGGTGGCCTCATCTCCAACTTTCAGAGATAGAATAATACATTAGAGGTGCTCTTCTTGACAGAAACAATGACAAGGTTGGTTTTGAGACAGCATACACCATTAACATAGAGGCATGTTATCTGCTAGGGCATTTAATATGGTAGAGATATGATTCGGTACAAGAACGACATCACTGATCAATAATGGGGTCAACCATAGAACTAGTTTTTGGTAGTAGATAGCTTCCTGGGGGGTGCGATGCTTGAGCCCTCTCATTGGAGATGATCAAGCATGTGCATTTGACCTGCAATCCAGTTGAAGGGCACCAATTTGTTTACTGCATAGGCAATAAGGAAAGCGATTGGTCAATCATGGTCGATGGCCCAATCGGGCTTCTGAGGCAAGATAGGCCTAGAAGTGCACTCTTAGGTCAATAGTTGTTGGGCTGGGCCTGCTAAGCCATTTCATATCATGAGTTTTCCCCTACTCGTAGTCCTAATCGAGTCTATTAATGAGAAGGAGCACGGAGTATTACGTAGCTGATTGGCAATTTTAGAGAATCGACTAAGTTTTTGGGCATTCAACCAAGTTTTTTGGTGCATTAAATGCGCATGTTATGTTGGGCCATGTGACGCACTAGAGGACGACTATGCAATTATTATCATTGATTGAGTTCACACACCCAAGTGCCTATAAATAGGTGCTGTAAAAGTGCTCATTTTACATTTTCACTGCATTGCGTCTAGTCATGCTTCAAATTTATAGAGCTCTCATCCTTTCATTTCGTGCTCTAGAGTTTCATCGAGATCTTATAAGCTTTTCCTTTCAATTTTAGTTTTTCCTTAACTATTCCATAAACATGTCAAATACTTCTGATACTGAGGATAATAGGTCACATAGAGGACTACTCTAGGGGAAGAGTGGTAGTGGAAGTGAGTCAAATAGCTCGTTGAGTGACAGCTCGACCTTCAGTAGCTCAAGCGACAAGCGAGCTGCTTCTGGGGATGACGCTAGTCCAAGTGAGGTGCCAATGTCACGTGGTCAACTCTTTAACCCTGATCACTATAGAGAGATCCCCTCAAAAATTACTCCCATCGACCTTACGTATTAAGGAGCTTTATCAAATCCCTTTTGAGTACAAACTCATGGTCTTCAGTCCTCGGGGTAGAATGCATCAACCTCCTAAATGGTGCATCATCATTTTTTAAGAAGCCTTTAGATGTAGTCTTAGGTTCTCTTTTTTTAAGAAGCCTTTAGATGTAGTCTTAGGTTCTCTCTTGCCCCAGCCATAGTCGACCTACTAGGAGGTCTGGAGGTCTGCATAATGTAGTTGTTACCCAACTACTTCGTGACCATATATAGCTTTGTAGTGCTAATGCATTTATTCAACCAATCGATTTCTTTTGCAAATTTCTCCTACTTTTTCCACTTTCCAATGTCCTAAAAGTTGGGTAGCACCAATGAATTTGAATTTTATTACCTCATGACATGACCTTGTCAAAAATTTTTAGTTACTCGGCCTTTCTCCTACAGCTAGGAGTGAAAAAAATATTTTCTATATGTTTGAGGGCCCGGGGGGTTTGACATTCCAAGAGGGTGGTGGAGGGGGCACGTCGAGATACCTGGTAACCTAACCCTGAGTTGGCCAAATACCTTTATTTGGGATCTACTCACATTTAACCAAATAGAGGCCTTTGTGTTAATTGAAGAGAGATGTTTGGTACTAACTAGCTTGTCACCAGCTGAGTTGAACTTACCAATAGGTGATCAACTAAGTAGAAGCTCTTTGTCAATATGACTGTTTGTTTCATGCATCTTTCTACTCAAGTCTAATCACTTGTTTATGTCATTATCTTCTGTGTTAGTAGATCGAGAAGAAATCAGGAACCACACAAGGCAAAAAGCAATAGCCCGAGCCTAGAGAAATGAGAAGCAATGTCAAGCAACAGCTACTTAATGAGAGGCCACCTTGGCCGCGATTCTAGCACCCTAGGTTGCTTAATTAACTACAAGAGCATCGCCCGCTCAACCGACGGTGACAACTGGTAGTAGCCCCACTAATCGAGGTAAAAGATAACTGGTTGAGTAGGGAGGTCCTGCTCCAAAGAAAGTAGTGGTCTACAAAGGTAAAGGAAAGGCCGCGAGATTTGGTCAGCCTTTAGACTATGATCTATTTGGAAAATACAACGATGACATACTGTTTCAGCTGTCATCGCCCAAATTTTGGATAAAGCCTGCCATGGCCATTCAAAACTCACACTTCATAGTGTCATCAAGGTCGATCGGGGCCATCATACTCAAAGTGATAATGATGGGGCTCTTCACATCCGACCAAAGAAAGTTCATAGAACTAAGTCAAACTGCTGCACTCAAGGTTTTAGCATACCATAGCAATATGGTGGGTGTATGCTAGGTTCGAGTTTCTCATCAAGTGTTATCTGTTATTGGTCAATCATGATTTATCGATGAGAAATTGTTTCTTTCAAGTGAGTCAATTAGGCTACCATTTTTATTGGAGGTTAGAGTTGGCTTTGGCCAACCAGGAACGATTGGAGGAAAGAGGGGAAACAGAAACAATCAAGGTATAGCTCAAGTCCTCTCAAGCCAAGGTCGACCAGTTAACAAATGAGGTCATGGACCTCCGCGAACAGCTCATGACTAAAGATTAATAATTAGTACTGGTGATCAAGGAAAAAAATAAGATAGATGAGCTATTGCATCAAGCTCGACTAGATGTGCAATAAAGCTATGATTCTGGTCAAACAATAGAGCACAATGCTATTATACAGGAGGCGCAGGTAGAATTTTACAAGAAGCTCCAGCTTATGCAACGAAAAATAATGCAATAATTCATGTTATGCTTGGCCTTTCAAGACGTGAGAGTTATCTTTTCGCTAAATGATGCAAAGATTGTGTTGAACAAACTTGTCAAGCAAATTGAGTTTTTGGGCTATACCTTTTGACCAGAGGACAAGGATAACATCAGCCTTATCTCGAATGAGAAGCTACAACCATATCCTAAGCCTAAGAAAGTGAGTGCCGATAGGGGGCTACAATAGATGTCGAAATCGAGTATTTGATGGCTGCGCAGAAGAGACAGGCTAAGGTGGTAAAGAGGCTAGCTGCCTGGCGAAAGAGTTCAATTTTGCGAATGACTTTACCTTTGAGATTTGTGACGACATGGTCGACACCGGTGAATATTTGTTGTGCCCTAGAGACTTTTTGGTTAATGAGGTAGGGCCTTCGCGACCAGCACCAGTTGCTCTTCTATCTGTCAGAGCAAGGCTCAAGCAGGAGGCTGATAGCCTTATGATTGTTCCTATCCCATCGAGTGATGAGCTTGAACAAGCAAGAGAAAAAGGTGCTCCGGGGGCTCATATTGAGGGTACAAGGTCAAGCAACCAATAAAGTTGATGATGTATGAGTATAGTCACCCTGCAAGGCATAACTTTGTAACCTTCCCCTCTTTCCCTTTCGTACTAAAGTTTGTAATCGAAGATTTTGTTTAATAAAATATAGCAGTTATTTCATCGATGTGCAGTTAGTTTTCTTTGGGCTTTACTTTATTTTGGTGTTTATAGTTTTGTCGAATGTAAATGGTTGATAAACAAGTTAATTATGGATAACATAAATCCCATAACAATGATCGTGGTCAACTTGAATCAACGAGCGTGAGCATAAATGTACGCATAACATTAGGGTTAATTAAAGGTATTGCCTTTGTAAGGAAATGAGTGCTTTCGTCGAAATGATCTTGTGTGTTTAATATTTTATGGCCAAATTATCTTTGACTGTCGAGCCGATTCATACAGTCTTTATTTAGCTAATTTATGTGACGTAATGATTAGATAAATTGTCCTGGCATTTTCTCAAAGGCTCTACTTGACTATATGGTTGAGGCTTGAGTGAGTATTAGGTTAAATGTGTTAAATGATTTTATTTGCACGGGTCGATTATGGAGTTGACTTATGGGCACTGAGAAGTATTTTATTGTTGGTGTGAAGGTATTGCTTGGGTCAACTATGAGGTTAATTGTAATCATTAGGCTAAAAAGCCTTGATTGGCGACTTGACACTGTTTCTTGGTTTGACTGTAAACTTTAGGCTAAAAAGCCTTGGTTTGGAAGCTTGAAGCTACTTCTTGGGTTGGCTATAGGGTCGATTGTAAATGTTGGGCTAAAAAGCCTTGGTTTGGCAGCTTGAAACCTTTTCTTAGGTTGACTATAGGGTTGACTGTGAACTTTGGCTGAAAAGCCTTGGTTTGGCTGCCTAAAGCTACTTCTTGAGTCAACTATGGGGTCGACTATATGCTTTTTGAGTTATGAGAGGTGGGGGTTATTGTAGCGTTACAAGTAAATGATAGCAAAATTGCTAAAAACCTTATTTATATCAAACAATACAATGGCTATTACAAAGCTTTCATACATAGAATTTCTTCAGGTTAATGGCATTCCATGGATGTGAAAGTTTGTTGCCGTTGATGTTTGCTAGTTGATATGTATTATGCTTTAACACCTTAATAACAGTATAGAGCCCTTCCCATTTTGGGTCAAGTTTGTCGATGTTCTTGAATACTTCCACCTTTTTTAGAACCAGGTCCCCGACCTTGAAGTTGCATGGTCAAATCCTTTTGTTGTAATTCTCCACTATCTTTGATCTGTATCGCTGCATGGTGTTATAAGATTCTTGTCGTAGTTCGTCGATGGTCTCTAGTCAAGTTTCTTTTTAGATACGTTTGTGATTGAATTGAAATGGATCACCCGAGCTATGTGTTGTATCAATTCGGAAGGTATAATCGCTTCAAAATCGTAGACCCAACTATAAGGGCTATGGCCTGTAGCTGTGCGATGAGTGATCCTGTATGCTCATAGTACTCCTGAGAGGTTGTCTACCCAACTCGACCCCATCCCTTCTCATCAGGCTTTGAGATGATCAAGAACTATCATGTTCATTACTTTCGTTTAGCCATTAGCTGAGGGTTCCCGACTGAAGTGAAATGCTGGCAAATCCCTAAGGCTTCGCACCAATTTCTTGTGCTCTTACTCTGAAATTGTGTTATATTATCTGAGATAAAGACCTTAGGGAGAGCAAAATGATAAATAATATTTTTCCAAATAAAACTCTTGATGGCTGTGTTAGTAATTTTTGGGATTTCTTTCGCCTTGACCTATTTGGTGAAATACTCGACCACAATACTGATGAATTTTCTTTGACCTATTATTTTCAGCATAGAGCTGGTTGAATAGCTAAGCGGCCTGAACATTCTCTATTGACATAGCGGGTTAGTGCGGTATGTTTGAGTAGACTTTGCAAGACTAGCATCTTCGGGTGAAGTTAATTGCATCTTTCAATAAGGTGGGCCAAAAGTACCCATATCTGATAACCTTATGGACAAGAGATCTCCCTTCAGAGTAGTTCCCACAAATCCCTATGTGGATATCCTATAAGACCTCATAAACTTGGTCGGGATCCAAGTACCTTAGAGGTGGTCTAGAGATCGACCTCTTATAAAGCTGGCCATGCTCATCGAGGGAAAATTTGGTTGCTTGACCTCTGAGCTTACGTGCTTCATTCTTGTCATTGGGGACTACGCCCTAACTCAAGTAAAGCATTATTAGATCTTGCCAAGAATGAACTGCCTCCTCGATGCTCTCTACAAAATTCTATTCAATGATGCCTATTGATAGTTTATTGGCAACCAAAAATGTTATTGTTTTATCTCTCATTCCTCTGGTTGAGCTAGCAAATTTGGACAAGGCATTCGCTCACTCATTCTCCAATCGAGGTACTTAGCTGAAGATGAATTTTTTGAATGATTGTTGTATTCTTTTGACCTCTACCAAGTACTGGCTCATGGTCGAGTTTTTAGCCTCAAACTTTTTTTTAACTTGTTCTGCAACCAACTGAGAATTTGTGATTGTTGCCAAATGCTCAACCCCAACGATTTATTGCCATTCTCATTCTAGTGAAAAGGGCTTCATACTCCGCCTTATTGTTGGTCACTGCATAATCTAACTTGATTGCAAAGTCGTATTCCTCCACCAAAGGAGAATGAAGAGCAACACCTATACCTTCTCTTGAAGTGGTCATTGGCCCATCGATGTGCAAGGTCTAAACAAGAGAGGTATCACAATTCTAATTAAAGAGATTGACCTGCTCGATGATGAAATTTATCAAAACTTGTGCTTTTATGGCCTTTCGAGGTTGAAAAAATGTCAAATTCTCCCAATTTGATGGCCCATTTTGTTACTCTCCCAGATGTGTTTGTCTTTGAGAGCACCTACTTCAATAGCTAGTTTGTTAATACTATGTTGCATGGGATTAAAAGTACAGTCATAGTTTTTGAGCTACGATGACCAGAGTGAGTGAATTTTTTGATCTTTAGATAGTTGTGCTATGTGCCTTGCAATGTCTTGCTGCAGTACTAGATTGGTCAGTGACTTCCATCCCTAGTCAAGATTAGAATAGAACTGATCAAGGCCTCAAAAATAATCAAGTAAAGATATAGAACTTCTCTTAGTTTTGATTTCACGTGCATGGGCGGTGAGAACAAGTATTTCTTCAATTCAACCAGAGCCTAATCACACTGTTCATTCCATTGAAAATCCAACTTCTTCACGTTTCTGAGTATCTTGAAGAAAGGTAGGCTCTTGTCGGTCAAACAAGCGATGAATCTTCCTAGAGTTATGATCTTCCTAACCAAATGTTGTACGTCTTGTACTATTCAAGGTGGCGCGATGACCAACACTGCCTAAATTTTCTATGGATTGACCTCGATGCCCCTTTAATTAACCATGTAACCTAAGAACTTGCTTCCTCAAACTCCAAAGGTACACTTGCTTGGATTTAATTTCATGCCAAATGCTCGCAATATGGCAAAGATGTGTTTAAGATTGAGTTGATGGTCTTTAGCCTGTTCAATTTTGATGATCATATCATCGACATAAACCTCTATAGACTTGCCGATCTCATTCTTGAATGTAAAACTGACTAGTCTCTGGTAGGTTGCCCTAGCATTTTTTAGCCTGAAAGGCATGGCAAAAACATAATAAACCCCACTAGGAACCACAAAAGACGTCTTATCCCTATCCTCAGGTGCCATGAATATCTGGTGATAATCCTGAAAAGCATCTATCATACTTAATAGTTCACAACCAGTAGTAGAATCCACTAGTAAATTTATACAAAGAAGGGGGTAGGGATCTTCAAGGCAAGCTTTATTCAAATCAGTGAAATCGTTAAACATGCACCACTTCTCCTCATTCTTGGGGACGAGTACAATATTACAAAGCCAAGATGGGTATTGTATTTCTATAATATACCTTACATTTAAGAGTTTATTGACTTCCTCCTCGATGATCTAGCACCTCTTGGCATTTGAAATTCTCATCTTCTGCTTGATAGGTTTGTACGGGGGATCCATATTGAGACAGTGGACAATAACACTTAGGTTGATTCCCTGGAGGTCTAATGCCTTCTAGGCGAAAATATTGATGTTTCTCCACAAAAAATCGACCATAAGACACTCCATGTGGCGGCCTATGTTAGTTCTAATCCTAATGGTCTTGTTGGGGTTTCTAGGCTCTAGCTCGACTATTTTGAACTTCCCAATAGGCTCTGCTCTAGTGTCTTTCAACATTTTTTTCTTATTCGCTTGTCCCTCTTCAGGTTCCGCTACAAGGGCATCCCCTAAAGTCTTCAACTGTGGTCGAGTCTTCTACTCACTCAACTCGATCGAAATAATATAATAGCGCCATGCCTCTTTAATGTTGCATAGTAGCTCGCCTGTGCCTGCTGAGGTTGGGAATTTGATTTTCATGTGATATGTTGAGATGATGGCTCGAAATTCATTTAGGGTTAGTCACCCAATTATGACATTATAGGTAAATGAGGCATCGACGACCAGATAATTAATCATGAGTGTTCTCCTTGGGGGGCTTCCCCAAATGATGTAGACAAGTTAATAGAGCCATTTGGTATGATTTTCAACCCTACTGAATCCTACCAGGGGTGTGCGCACAGGCTCAAACTTCAACTGACCAAGATTCATCCTTCTTAGAGTTGACAAGAAAATAATGTTGGCAAAGCTTCCATTATTGATCAAAATCTTTCTCACTTCAAAATTGGCAATCTCAATGGAGACTACCATAGGGCAGTCAACTTTGTGGTTGATGCTCTTGCCCTCGAGGTGGACGAGGTCAGCGTTGGTGAAAGAGATAAGCTTTACGCTAGTGGACAAATGGAACATTATTTCAACAAAAGAGGCTTTGGTCAAGTCCACTCTCATCTAGGTTTGCCTTATGGCAGACTTAGAGTCCCCTCCAATGGGGATTCCCTCTATCATGTCAATTGCTCCTCGAATGGGCAGGCGGGTTTTTTTCCTTTGTCTTCTCTCCTCGAGCTAACCAACCTTTCTTTATGAGGAGTTTTATCGATTTTTCCCCCTTCTACTTAGGCACCTTTAGCCTCATATTTCTTAAGATGGCCTTGTCTTATTAGTTGCTCAATCTCATTATGTAGACTGAAACAGTCTTCTGTGTCATGGCCCCTTTATTTGTGGAAATGATAATATTTTTTTGACTTATCATGGCCTCTATTTCAATCAGCTTTCTTGGTTTTTTAAGGAGGTTTTCATGTTAGATCGCAAACAACACCTCTTTCCTCAGAAGGTTGAGTGGTGTGTAGTCATGGAAGCATTTGATAGGAGATCAACGACCCTCCCTCTGCTGTTGGTTGTCGTTTTCTTTATTTTTCTTCTTCTCAACCTCAAGATTTTTAAATTTAAGTCTATTTATCTCCTCCTAGGTCATATACCTCTCTACCAGGTCGAGTAGCTCCTCCATCAACTGCGGGTGTTCTTGCACCAAAGAATTAATGCACTCCTTGTGTCTGAGTCCTGAAAAAAGGACATCGATCAGGAACTTTATCCTTGGGCTGTCAATTTTCAACAACTCTATGTTAAATCTGGTGAAGAAATCACGGAAGGACTCTCTTTTATTCTGCTTCACCGTGTGAGTGGGTATAGGGGAGTTTTATCTTTCGTTGACTAGCGAACTGGTGAAGGAACTTATTGCATAACTGGTCATATGAGTATATTAAAGCTGGCTCGAGCTTAACGAACCAGTCAAGTGTGATGCCCCAAAACGTAGTAACCAACATCTTTGCGTGTATGAATTTATTGTGTTCATGTAGTTGTGTCATGTGTTTGAATTGCATTAGATGCTCATTTAGGTCGGTTAAGCCATCATATCATGGAAGTCCAGTTGAAACTTTAGCATCAATGACAATGCACTCATCGATTATCTCTTGAACAAATGGCGCCCTCTTTTCCAGTGAAACCTCTTAGATCCATCAAGGTTAGGGATCCTCTCAGTATTTCTTCTCGATATCTCCTTGAGGCGTCTGTTCAACTTCTGAACTTGGTAGGACACTTTCTCCCACTCTTCTCTATTCGCCTAAGTCATATTTCTATCAAACTAGGGCCTCATGCGCTACGAAGTTTGAAGGGATTAAGTGACATGATCTGCTAAATCACCAACTTTCTCCCACTGGTTTGGTCTCAAATGTTTAACCCTGTCATGCTGCAAGGCTCGAATGGGTTGAATGTAATGATCAGTAGAATCGACAATTTCTTCTTGGGGATCAGGTCGAGCCCTTTCTCCATGAAGGCATGTGGGGTTGATCTCGCACCTCGTCTGTGGTCATTGAGATTCTAGTCAACCACCTATTGTATTCACAATAAATACATCTTAACCACCATCCTACCTACATTAAATGGCTTAATGACGCATCACCTCTGCATTAATGACGGTAAGGACTCCCTCTCTAGTCAGCTGGTCGTCTGTAAAGCTCTGGACTAAGTTAAAAAGACCTAAGTTACTCCTACTCATAGAAAAGAAGGTTGGACTTATATCAGGGATAGATCCATCTTTTTATCCCTTTGATAAACACTATAAATACCTCATTTTTCAAAGATAAAGGAACACTTACATACACTCTCTAAACTATTACTCTACCAAATTATCCTTAAGTCAAGAACTGACTTAAACATCTCAAGGTCTTAGCTGATGTCTCTCTCCGCTAGTCTAATGTTTATTCATTGACTACAGCATTTAGCCCATATCCCCCAATTCTCCATCTTTCTAGTCAACTTATATCTTCAGGTCGAAACCAAGAAATTTGCCCCCACCAAAATAACCATCATCACTATCATTGTGTTAATTATTGAAAAATAAAAACTTTTTGGTTGAAAATTTTTATAATATAAAAATAAAATTCAGAGATTGTACGTAAGTAATATATTTTAAATTAAAATTAAAATGTTAGTTGTATTTTGAATATATGATTTTACTTTTCATATTTAAAAGAGGTTATCTAAAAATAATTAAATTTGAAAACCTTTTAATAACTTTAGGCTCATAGGACATATATATCAACGATTACAAAATTATTCATTTATGAAATTTCAAACTCTTTCACCAAGAAAATGATGATTTAATATCTATAAAAATAGGTATTTTATTGGGTAAGTTAAACTTTTATATGAATTATAATATGTAAAGAATAATCATGGTTGTTAAATTATCTTTGTATTTGTAAAATATATTAAATATAAAATATTTTTAAAAAATTATATATGTATTAAAAAATATAAGTTCTTGAATAGATAATTATTTAATTTAGATATGAATAAAATTAAAAATGTACACTTGAACTAAAAATAAAGTGATTGTGTCTCTAAAATACAAAAAAGGTTATTAGATATGAAACATTAGCATATTTTGACGTAACTTAAATTATCAACTATTTTGTTTAGACAAACTTTTAAATTATTATTGGAATAAGTATTAGTTAAATTTAAAAAAAAAAATTGCCGAACCTTTTTTTGGTGAAAAATAAACTTCAATAGTTTTATTGGTTAAATTATTCAATTTTTTATATACTATCCATTTTAACATACACCTATGAGATAATTTCAATGAATTACTTTGTGTGTTATTTTTCAACATGCTAGAATACAAAAAATTATTTTTAATAGTTAAAATTATCGTAATATAAGTTATTCAAGTATGGAATATGCTCATATTACATGAAAGAGTATTTTATTTAGTAATGGATTTGAAGTTTTCAAATATAAGTACACAAATTTTTATAAATAATTTAATTAATGTACTTTATTTATCTATTAATAATTGAGATATTATAAATATAAGTAAATATTCAATTAATTGAAATATACATACCAAGTATAATTAAGTAAATTCCACATAAAAATGCATAATTAAGAGATTAAAATATTATATTTTTTAAATCTAGTTTAAGTAAATTTTATACAAAAAATGCATAAT
>JACGDI010002003.1:734997-745444 GCA_014898725.1 Jacaranda copaia
ATAAACAAGATAAAGAAGTATTTCAAAAAAATATTAAAATTTTTTTACAAAATAAACTTTAAATTGATTGAGAAGAAAAAAGATATATCATTGTATTATGCTAATTGAGGAAAGAAGTCCAACAATTAAAAGTATAAAATTGTACTATGAATAATGTAGAAATAAAATATAAAAAAATAATTACAGAATAACAAATTTTATATATAAAATAAATAAAATGTTGATCTATTAATCTTGTAATAAATTAAATTTATAAGATAAAAATTTGCAATAAGAGTACTTAATATGATACTTATAAAATATTTTTAGATTATAAACTTATACAGTGAGATGAAAATATGGTTATAGATATTTTTTGAATTATCTTATGAGATAAAAATCTATATTGCAATTCTAAATAAACACAACATGATATCTATACTATTATATATATAGCACAATTGTGTGAGACCCATAGTTTTATAATTTTGATTCTAATTGTGCAATTTTGGCCAAATGGTAAATTCTTAGAATTTTGAGTATTTTAATTCAATGAAAAACTTTTCATTAGTTGTTGATTATTATTTTTAACCGATATAATTGTATCTTATTTCTAATTTTCTTCCATTCAAAATTCAAAATATATCTATATCTATCTATAGTATTATATATAGCACGACGGTGTGGGATCCATAATTATGCAATTGTGATTCTAATTGTGCAATTATTGCCAAATGATAAGTTCTTAGAATCTTGAGTATTTTAATTTAATTAAGAAATTTTTATTAATTATTGATTATTATCTCTATCTAATATGATTTTATTTTATTTCTAATTTTCTTTCATTCAAAATTCAAAATCTATATATCTATCTATCTATACTATTATATATAGCATAATGGTATGCAACCCACAATTATGTTATTTTGATCAAATTTTGAATTCTTAAAATTTTGACTTTTTTTTGATTAAATTAAAAAATCTTCTTGGTTGTTAATTTGATTTTTCTTATTTTTATTTTAATATAATCAACTTATCTATTATAACTAAAATATGATTTTGTGTTTATCTAATAATTGCATTATATATTTTTATCTCATCATATAATTCAAAATATATGTAATCATAAGTTTTTATTTCAACAGATAAACTTAAAATTCAAAAGGTGTTTTATGAGCACCAAATTAAGTACTCCTAAAAAATTATTCTATAAATTTCTTCCCATTAAGCAAATCATATCTTATTATTTCTACCACCAAAAAATGTTTACTTTTTTATCCCTCTTCCTCTCCTTCTTCTTGTCCTTCTTCAAGATAATCCTACCAAATTCTCTTTCATCCTATACTCTCAAGTGAACTTTAATTTCATCCTATCAACATTCATATTTTTTCATCTTTATATTGATCAATTTTCAATATATGCATGAGAAATGTAACATAATATATTAATTTATTTGTTGCTCAATTATCATTTAAATCTCTATTTTTCTTTTGTGTGTGTGTGAGATAAATAAATATTTTGATGATAATAGGAGATATTACAACACAATTGTAAGTAGATGATCTACATTTAACAATGATAAATCTAAAAGATTAGAAAGTATTTTTTTCTTTCCAATTACTTGCAAACCACGTGGCTTCTTTTTTTTCCTTTATTTTCACATTCACTTTTGCCATTTGGGATTTTTGAACCTTTACCAAGATGTGTAAAGTATTTCTTTAAGTTGCAAGTTTTGCAACTTGACAATGAAAGCATCAAATCAAAATTATTTGACAGCAATTAAAATTCAAATTTCAGATACAACAATGAAAAAATCCATGCAAACAAGATAAGATTTTAGAAGAAAAATAGAAAAAATATAAAATAAATTATAATCATATAAGATTCTAGTGGGAACCCTAAACTATATGGTCATTATTTTTAATTAAAAAAATATAAAATAAATTATATATTATTATTATATGGGGTAGGGTGGCGGGTTGAGTTAGGTAAACCCCATTCTCTATCCTAAATAATTTGAATTAGGAAAATCGCATCCCATACCCCCGTTAAGTTACTCCAAATCCATTCCATTAAAGACGGGTTGAGCTCAGGTTTGGGTTTTGACCCGCCCCATTGCCATCCCTAATTCAAGCTAACAATGGATCTTAGATTTTTTGACCAAAATAATTTTATTCCTAATATTTTTGAAATAGTTTAGAATTTGTATTTTTTTTTTAATACGGATCCACTTGACCCAAATGAATTAGATCATGACTTGAAATCAAAGTTGGGGATCCTCTATGAGATAAAGTCCAAAGTAGATAAGGTGTTGATATATATTCCCTCATATGTTATATGTGTTGCTTTCTTCAAATTAATAATTTTATTTAAAATACTATTATTTTTGTTTTAATAAATACTATTAAATATTACTACTTAACTATTTGAAATAATATTTTCTTTTAAAAATAATAATATTTTTTATAGAATATGAAAAATTCTAATAACTTATCTGTGGAATTACAAAAAATTAGTTATATATTTATATTTTTTAATTTATTAGTTTAGTGAATATACCATGCATAGCATGGGATTTATGCTAGTTTAGTTATAATAAAAAATTGATTGCATTAAAATAAAATATAAAAATAAATAAACAACCAATCAAAAATTTTCAGCTGAATTAAAAAATTTAAAGCTTTAAGAATTTGATATTTGACCAAAATTAAGCAATTTAAAATTGTATAATTAAAATTAAATTACCCAATTTTGAATTCCAAATAATTATATTATATATAATAGTATAGATAACCATCAAACGGCGATCCACTCAATTGTTCCAAGCTTCATTATGTCCAATTGACAGTAATTGGATTAACGCATATGGCCCTTTCAGTTCTCAAATAAACCACTCGCCTCAGTGACGAAACTTTTGATAAATAATCATTAAGAAAGATTACTAAAAACACCTTAAAATATATATATTTAAAAAGCCCATACAATTATTCTACAGTCTAAAAAAAATTCAATGTTATACATTTTTATTTCAAAAGGTTTAATCATATACTTTTACTTTATTTTTGGATGAAATTATTCTTAAATTTCTTAAATTAAGAATTTTTTATTTGTTAATATTTAATTTTAAAATTAATTTTTTTTAATTATACTCACTTTTTTATGGTAAAATATTTATAAAAATTAATCTGTAAAATTTTAAAAAAATTATCTCTTTATTTAGTTTATTTGGTTTTAATAATTTTCTCGACTATAATTTATACATATTTAAAAATTCAAAAGACAATTTTTTTTTTGAAAAAATAATTTAGTAAATGCCAAATCATTATTGATATAAATTAATAAAAACAATGTAAAGAAAAAAATATTAAAAAATTAATTTATTAAATTTGTTGATTTACTGAATCAATGATAATTTAGTAAAAGAAAGTAGTTGGTGTGTTTTTGGAGTGAACAGTTTATGAAATAAGTATTTTGGACTGAAAGTAATTTTAATGAATTTTTCTAGATAAAAAATTATATGTTAGAAAATTTTTAGTAGTTTTTCCTAGTTATTTATATATGATACTTAATCATCATATTATGTTTAATAATTCAATCATTTGATTAGGAAAAATCCGTCTTGGGGAAAAAGTGGAACCAGACATTAACAAGACATCAAAGAATAAACAGCACCAGGTCGTTGTAGTATAGTGGTGAGTATTCCCGCCTGTCACGCGGGCGACCCGGGTTCGATCCCCGGCAGCGGCGCAGAATGATTTTTGCCCATGGGTGATGGGTAATTTGATGTTTATTGGGCTAGACGGCCCAAAATCGAGGCACTTGTTTTTCTTATATCTGGAAGTCCACTCAAAATCAGTAACCGATAAATATCCAGCACCATTTCGCATTTCCCCATAAACCAGACTTCCTACTATGGACTATACCTATTGGATATGGGCCATGTGCCCTCTTCAAGTGGAAAATTGAAGAGAACTTATAAGGTTTCAGAGAATATTTTGTAAATTTTTTTATCAAAGAGCATATAGACTCCCAAAATAAGATGTAGGAATCTAAAAAGTTTTTTTGAAAAAACAAAAGAGTTATTAATTCATTTTTAAAATCTTAACAACGTTTTTTTAACTTTAATTAATTACAAAATATTATTATTAACATTTTATAAAATTTAAAATTTTATTTTATTCAAACACTTCAACGATTTATTTTTCATAATAAAATTCAACATCTTTTAAACTCCAAAAATAATTTATAAATTATAAAAATTTATAAAATCTTCTAAATAAATTTAACCAAATATCCTGTAACTCATTTAAGATTCACGACATAATTTTACTGCAACAAGGCAAGTTTAGATTTTAATGCTTGGATAAGGAGACAATTTAGGTCAATGACAAATGATGTGGCAATACAAATAAAAAAAAATTTGTTGTGCAAAACACTCAAATTAGGAAAATCAATTTGCACCGATCGATTCCGCCTACGACTTAACATTATTGACATTTTTGAAAGTCAAAGTGATGCTGGAGGAGATTATCACTCAGCACGCATTCCAGAATGCATTCTTCTTGGAGGGAATATCGAGATGGATTGAATTCCAGAAATGCATCGTTCTTGGATAGAAATTAAAGGATCAAAATCGGGATTCCATCGCCTTTAATTTAGCATACTCTCTTTGTAATATTCTTATTTTTCAAAAAGAAATGTTTGCATTGACATTATCAATCACTGATTAATTCAGCATGTATTATAATCAATAATCAATAATCAATTAATTACAATAAAAATAAAAGACGAACCAATGAAATCAACGCTTGATCAATGCGTATCAAACGTAAAACAGAACTTATTAGGAAGGTATTACTAAAAAGAGACCATTTAACGTGGATACTGAGCACCTACCAAAGCTTGTGATTGGCTTGTTGTAGTCATTTTTCTTTTTTGTTTAAAGCATTTCACCTAATTGAATCAACATAATTAATCCCCGGAGCATGACGACTCATGCAAGTCCATGACCAAATGTCCAAATTTTTCCTAAAAATCAAAGAGTTTAATGCACCAATTATATTCATTATTGACGCTGAGAAGAGAATCTTGAACCGCCTATTTGAGATAACAATTGAAAAACGTGATGTGTATGAGACTGTGCCACACTCGCTAAATCTCTACTAAGATGTATTAAAATAGCTCTTTTCAAGTTCAGTACTGTTAATGCCAAATGCCAATTTAAGGTCGAGAATTAATCAACAATAATTGACTGTCGTATGAAAGAGGTTGAATATTAATAAAATAAATTCATAAAATTTTGACATATCCTTGACCTATCTTTTTATTGCATGAAATTTATGTTTGTGCAATAATATTAGATTTCAAAATGATACAATGAAATAGAAACAAGCGGGCGATATAGGTGAATTCGCAAGTAAGCTTGAGTCTTACCAAAAGAAAAAAATAATTAGAAGATCAATAAAAACCTTCTTTTTCTTAAAAGAAAAAGAGAGAAAAATATGACAGTATGGAGGCATCCTTATCACCAGCCCCTTGCAGTGTTTACATATTCCTTGACTTTATATCCCCATCTTACTAACGAAATGAAATACAATTTCTATATATATTTAAAGGAAAATAAAATTTAAATATTATAAAAAAAAAATCCGCAAGGTGTGTTTGGCTGCCCACCGCAATCCCGAATATTTCCACATTTGTAGCCGTCAAGCCGTCATCAATGGAGCAATATGAACATCTTGCCTCCACGCAAATCCAAACAGTCACTCACTCGGCCCAGAGAACAGAGGGGGATGGTGGACTTAATTAATAGACAGGAAAATCGAAAATTCTGATTCTCAGACGAACCGAAATCCAAAAAGGATATTACCACCAATCCGATTAACTGAACTTGGTTAATCATTAATCCATATTCCATATTCTAATTAACTTTCTGCACAAACCATTCCACAGTCACTCAGTCCTGATCGCTCGCTCATCATTCATTCAATTGTAAATTCCGGAGCTGTCCGGGGACCAGAACTTTTAGTACAAATCAAAGCAAAGATTCTGCTAGCGACATACTCATGATGTTTGCGGTTTAATTAGTGGAATCTAATTCCAATTTAATGATATGTAGTATCATCTTATCCATAATAGAATTATTTATAAATTAGTTTCTCTTTTTTAATATTTGAGACGTCTTTTCATAATAATAAAATTTTCTATTATAAGAACAATACATTAATATAATTTGACCTTTATGTCTGTGATTGGTCTTATTATCATTATTGGTGTTGTATCTAAATACGATGTTCGTGTCCCTCTTTCTACATCCCTCGATTGGAGGTTTTAATACATAATCATTAGAACAGTCAAGAATTTTAGAATAATTTATAAGTTTTTTTTTCCTTTTAATCCATTATAATATTTTTTTAGGAAAAAAAATTACTCATCAATTATATATTAATGAAATGATATTTCAATATGATTGGATCTAAATTTGGTGATCCAAATGATTACTTAGCGAGAGATTAAGAACGGATGAAACCACCCTCAAAGGTTGATAAAATACAAGGCTTAAGGTGCCAGCGGGGCCATGTTCGACACGTGCTTGTCACGTGCAAGCATGTCCACCTTGTACCGTGCAGCCAATGTCCTTTTTTTATCTAATTATTTATCACATTCAGAATTCAGAGTGAACCAGACTGAAACACATGGACCAAAAACCTGGTCCACTGTTTGAAATTCCTGGGATTTTTTAGTGTAATTTAATCTTCCTCGTCGCCCTTTTGATCAAGGTCTTTCTTCATCCATCCATCCATCCATCCATCCGTGCAAGGTGCACGATATTTGTTTATTGATTGATATATATGAATGGGCCCCACAACTGTTAGACGGTAATGGAGGACTAGGATTGTCATGCCTGGGCTGATACCAGCTCTCTTTTGTCTTTGGACTCAGATATTTTGGCCATTACCGGAACCTGTGATCCAATATTGTGCCAACAATTGTGCAATTCTCACGTACAATAATATTGCATTTTCTGTCAATATTTCCCAAGTCAAGTTTAGTTGTTATACTCATAATTTCTTGCACTGAGAAATTTTTTTTCCATGATAATACCTACGCACAATGAAATATGATCGTAGAAGAATGAAAGAGATAAACATAAAACTCTAAAACAAGAATATATAATGAATCATACACAAGACATATTCTTGATCATTACATATTTGTGTTATTGCCTTGTGTGGCCCTAAATCGTAAATAATATATTCAACCCTATTCATTAAAAATAATTCCTCATATTTTAAGATCCATGTCTTTTCTCCTTGATCAAATTCGACCAGCTCTAAAACAAAGATATAACTATATAAGTCACGGTTTAGGCCATTTGTTAATTATATGTTGCATGATCTTGTTTGACTATTGGAATTAATGCGATAGGTTTATATCAATCATATAATATAAATACTTCCAATCATTATATGATAAAATTACATTTGTAATTTATAGCTCCACGCCTTAAATTTAATTTCATGATCCTTAATTATTAATTTAAATTTAAAAAGAAATTTTATTCAAATCTTTTGAACCGTCCTAATTCTATATTATTCCGAATTTAAAACCCAAATTTAATTGATCAAGATAATTACCATAAGACCAATTAACTAAATAATAAATAAATTGTATCCAAAAAATTTGACCCGTTAGCTGCCTCATGTCAATGCCTATTCCTACTAAATCCCTTACGAGGAGATCAAAGCATGTGCAGCCGATAGAACCTTTTGACTATAACAATGCTGCAATAATTCATGGGAGGAGCACAAAACAAAGCATTGGATTGCCAAAATTCTTTCCAGACACAAGAGAATGGCTAGCTGCTAGAGCATGCAACTAAGAGCATGTTCGGATGAATTTATAAGCCACTCAAAATATTACAATTAAGAAGATGTTTGGGTGAATTTATAAATTACTTAAAATATTTTATAAAATATTTGAGAGTTTATAAGATAACAAAATGTGTTTAGTAAATTTTTTTTCGAAAAAAACTTATAAGCTTTTAAAATAAAATGTTATGAACTTATAAATGTTTCTAAAAAAAATAAGGAATTTCTAACTTATTTTGAAAATCTTAACATATTAGCTTATTTTAATCATATTAATTATAAAATTATCATTACTAACCTCTTATAAATTCAAATATTTTATTTTATTTAAACACTTTAATAAATTATTTTTATAAAAATTTAATATTTTATAAATTTTAAAAATATCTTATAAGATATAAGAGTTTATTAAATTTTTTTTTAATAAACTTAGCCAAACACCGTATAAATCAAAGGAGGAGCACTAAGCAAAACATGTTTAGCACTGCTCCTAATACCAAGATCAAGTTTTAATAAATAAATCAACTCTGGTCGGAACTTGGAATTAAAGCCATCCATCCTTTCAAATCCAATCAGTGATGACTTTTTTTATCCCATACTTTTGTTAATTTTTAATTTAATTAATTATTCACAAATGTCTCTAGACTGTCCCTCTTGAGGAGTCCTGTTCTGCAATGTGCATTAATATATCCAGTCCACAAGTGCAGCAGTGTGAAGTATCACTTCTGCTGTAATGTTTGACTGACTGATCTGCGCCATTGCAAGAAAATTCACACTACAACTGAGTGTAAAGTACTGACACAAAGGAGAAAAAAATAAAAAATGGAGATAGAAAAACATAGTGGTGTTTTACTTTGAGGGGATAGGACTAGGGGCCTATTGGTCCTTGCATATTATTTTTGAACTTCACAAATTATGATAATAACTTTTATTTAAATTATCACCAATTATATGTCTTAGGTGATAATTTTTTTTTTTGGACTTAATAATTTTTACAAATTAAATTGTAATATCAATAGTATTTCGGTTGTTTTCATTGATAATTAATGGTACCCTTACGGTGATAATTTAGTTACAATGAAAATTTTATCATAAATTATAGTGAAAATTTTTATTATCATTATGTTGTCATCATAGAATGTCATTAATTGTTAATGGTGACAACTTAAAATATTAATTTTTCTCACTAATAAATCATATTGTAACAAAATCAAAAATTACATACTGTCACAAAAAAAATATCATTAATGATAAAATAAAACTATTATTATGTATTATTAGTGATAATTTTTACGTTATTAGTTATTATTTTGTCACTCACATAATATTTTTTTTATAGTGTAAATTTAACAAATTGTCACTATAGAAGTCTATCACTAATTGTTGATGGTACACTTTATAACATTATTATTAAAAAAATTACTAGTGATAAAATAAATTTTTTTCGGAAACTGTTGAAACAAGAAAGAGTAGTGGGAAAGGGGTGAAAGAACAACAAAATGGGACTAAAAACTTTGCTGGATACCTGATGTCTTTTTATCTCTGGGGGCCGACCAGCTCTCTCGGAGGATGATGCCTGCATATATTAATTAATATTAATATTCTAATATTGCTGTAGCTGATGATGTGGCGCACACAAGACGGGTCCTCCGCCCTCGCTTCTCCTTTCCACATTATATAAGAACACCTCCCTTTTGCCCATCTTTCCAAACTCAACAACATTTGCCCCCATTCGAAAAGCCCTGTTAGCCTTCATTCTTCAACAACAAACTCAACAGCCAAACACTTCCTTACCCATATCCAAATTAATTAATAAATTAATGGAGATGAGAATGGGCAATGCAGAAAGATCAGAGAAGAGAATATCAAGCAGAAGATTGGGAAGATTTCTCAAGGAACAGAGAGGACGACTTTACATAATGCGAAGATGTGTAGTAATGCTTCTTTGCTGGCATGACTGATTACAGAAAGGGTTATAACTTTGGTCTTAATTATTATATATATATATATCTTTCCTGGGCTTCATCTGATTTTGTCTTCCAAACTGTAAATAGCAAAGGGAAAAGGTTAGCAGGATCATTTCCCTTACTGAGATCATGCCCCATTACCTAGTAATTTTTTCTTTTGGGGAAATTTATGAAATTAGTTAGCTCTGATGTTTAGAAATTTATTGTAAGAGGTAGGTTGTTCTGGTATTTATTCTAGTATTTAATTATATTTTTGTTAATTAAGGTTTTCTTTTCTGTTTGGATATTGTTGGCCATCACCAGTACTCATGATTATGAGAACGAAATCTAAGACAATTATTAATTATAACAATTAGAAGTCTTCTTCTTCTTCTTCTTCTTCTTCTTCTTTTTCTTTTTTGCGATGAATGAATGAGTTTTAATTTTGAATGCTGCTCTGATAATCGGAGTTAGATTTCTAAAAGCGGGTTCAGAAATATGGAAAGATGTCGCATGTGAGTTTGTTCCCTATGACAGAACAGTTTTTTTGGTCCTAGATTTTGTAATTGCATTGGCTTTTACTTTCAACAATATTATCATATTGGTTTTTTGACAATATTGTATTGAACTAGTAGTGATTACTGAGCTTTT
>JACGDI010002003.1:756509-788607 GCA_014898725.1 Jacaranda copaia
AAGCAGTCTATACAACATGTTTAATTTCTTAATTTTTATCTTAAATAAAAAGTTAGTTGAGTGGTTTTTAATCTAATTGTATTTATTTTAAACATAAAGTGTGAGGTTAAGGGTTTAAACCCTAACAAACTTTTGATGTGTACATAAAAATAAAAAAAATCTTAAACAAAAAGTTTACCATGAAAATAATTGTTTCTGAGCTGCTATTAAGGAAGATTAATTTGATTTTTGTGAATATTAATATTGATGCTGTCAGCGTAAAGAAATGAAAAAATTGCGAAAAAATCATCAGAGATTTGTGTGGACATTAAATAATTAAATCTCAGACATTTATGGCAACGTGTGCTGTGAACCATGTTACATCGATCTTAATTGAAACTCGTACTCTTGCATGTTAAATCATGGCCCTTGAAACAGTAGAAATGGAAAAAAGTTAATGAAAGGGACTAGTTGTTAGCTGATAGATGAATATTTGACTTATGATTTAATTTATTTGATCTGCCGCAAATGCTTGATCCCGCCCCAGCCCTTCTTTTTTACAGTTTTCTCATTTCTGCGTCTCTTTTCACTTATAATTTTCATCCATAAGTCATGGATTTTAATTTTCAAATGTTTAAAGAAGAGGGCTTCGATTTTGTCACTGGTTCTTTGAATTAAAAAATTATTACAAATTCAGAATTTTCAAAAGTGTAATTATTATTAGATGACATAATTAAAATCCATAATTGTAATGTGCCTTTTTCACCAATCCAATGAGCAATCCACATTCACTTAATTTGTCAAAGGATATTTGTGTAATGAACTAGACAATTAAACTATGGATTTTACATAGAATTATAACTCTAACTTAAAGGAAAAGCAAGAAATCATTATTGAGAAAAAAACTGAAACTAACTTTTGAGTCCCTTGATTTTTATTTTCGAAAAATATGTAGGAAAATACTAAAAGTGATATGTCACGTAATAAATTGTTTCGTTTAAGGTTAGGTAATAAGACATTCAAGAGTTTGAACAATTTCACCAAATAAATATAAGTGAACAAAATAGAAGAAAAAATAAGAAAATATTCTTTGCAGCGGATGAGATTCCAGAAAACATAAAAAAGTACATATTTGCAATACATGAGATGCCATAAAGAGTGAAAATTAATCTGAGGGCAACTGTTGATGAGAATCGTAAGCAACTCAGCAATTCCTTTGACTGAAAAAAAGAGAAAGAAAAAGAAAGAAATAACACTAAACCTAAATTTCTGTCTCTTCAGTTTTGTTAATTTAAAAAAATTGCTGGGCAAAAAAAAATTAAACCAATTTTATACGTACTTCCCAGTTTTCACTGTTTTAGGGTTTATTCATTCAATCTAAGCATCTGAATATATTTCTATACAATATAATCTTCTCAACTCAAAATTTTTTTCCAGACTATATGTATATGTATACACACACACACACACACAAACACATACAGAGTGTGTGTGCTTGCGTGTGTTTCTCTTACCACAACTCAGTTACCATCTCTTTCCTCCGACTGCAGATGTCTTTTTCCCCTGCACAAACAAATTCAAGCTTCTGTTCCTTTCTCCTTTAATTAGGAAAAAGAACAGAAAATTTTTGAACCATAAAAGGTTAGATCAGTACAAAAACAACACAGTTCCAAGAACCCAGAACCAGTCTTTCCAATGTGGTTGAAAATTTGCCAAAATAGAAAAGGAAAACACTGTAGCTGAAAATTAGGGCAAGAAGAGCTCCCATTCAAGAACTAGGGTTTATAAAATTGCCTCTGCAAATCCAAATAAACTGTACAACACAAACCCCAGACGCTCTCAAATCCAAAAAACCCAAATTAGAAAGTAAACAAAAAACAAGTACGAATTGAGAGCATAAGAAAAATGAAAAGCAATTTTCATGGTTTGCAAAGAAGGGAAAAAGCGAGTACGAGTAAAGATGAAGAGATTTGTGGGTTGCTTACAGGCATACCGGAAGTGGAGATTGAAGGGTGGCTCTTTCATTTTTGAGTGTGGGTGAACAGGACACGGAGCAAATGGGGCCCCGTCAACAAAGCACAGGAAATGAAGTGAAATTTGTCCATTGCGTAGAGTGATAGACAAAGGTACGTGTCATAGACTCTAAAAACTGTTCTAAAAAACACAGCTTTTTTCCCACACATGCAAGGGTCACACCTACAAAAAGCTCACGGCCCTTCTTGCGAAAAAAAAATTAGGAAAAACAAAAAATCCCTAATTTAAGTTGATTGAAAGAAAGACCATATATCTCATCTATGATTAAACCCTAATGAGAAACAGTAATTATTTTTTTCTAGCTAATTTGTATGTCTGACTGTTAGGTTCTTGAAATTGGTCATTCTTGACCTACCTTGAAGGATGTTTTTTATTTAACTTTTTTCATCCCATGAGGAAACCATTATTTTGGTTGCTGAAGTGGAGGAACTGTGCTAGAACTGTAGCTTCTTGCATTTGTGTTACTGATATAATTAGTAGTTAGAATACAGAAGATATAAGTGAATTTTAACAAGGTTGTTTAAATTTTTATATGCACTAATTAATGCGTGCATCTGAACAGTTTTATTTGGGAGTTCAAAAGAAAGGGGTACAGTACTTTTCTCCTGAAACCCCAGCTTCCCTAATTCATCATTATCTTGGCCCTCCATTTTTCCCCTACAGCCTAGCCCCCAGACTTCCTCAGGCAAAGTCATTTTCCATGTCAATTTAACGAAAATGAAAAAAAAGACAACTCTTGTATTGGCTGCAATAAATAAACCCTGTTATAGTCATATATTAGCCTCTTGCAAGAAAAGAAAGAAAGAAAAATGCTTTTCCCTGTGGATCAACCTCAGAAATGTTTTCTCGCCTAAGTAAATTCTTGATTCCAAGAAATATAAGGGTTTTTTTTCCAACAGTTCTTCTTTGATACTTTATGTAGAACAATAGGGTTTCCCTTTTTTCAATCTTATTACACTCCAAAATCATGTTCAGCAAGAACACATACCTGCTTCCGCAGGTTTCGCCCTCTCTCCACCCTCGCCCTACTAGTTCCATTGTCGACCTTAATGGCGTCGAAATCTTGCTTCATCACCATCCCGACATGTTTTCTGGTCATTACTTAGCCTCCAATGCTCCAGTTGTGGAGGCCGCTGCGTTGCTCAATCAAGATGATGGTGGGCTAAACGGAGATCCTTCTGCAATGGGAAACATATTTCATCAGAGAAAACAAACTGTGAAAAAAGACCGGCACAGCAAAATATTCACAGCCCAAGGACCGAGGGATCGAAGAGTTAGGCTGTCCATTGGCATTGCCCGAAAGTTCTTTGATCTTCAAGAAATGCTAGGTTTTGACAAGCCAAGCAAAACCCTTGATTGGCTGCTGACGAAATCGAAAGCCGCCATTAAAGAGCTGGTGCAGACCAAACAAAACGCTAGTGCTAGTGCTAGTGCTAAGAGCAGTTCTTCACCCTCTGAATGTGAGGTACTTTCTTCCGGGGACCCTCTTGAAAATGGGAATTTTTTAGGAGGAGCAGATTCGAAGAAAACTTTGGGTAACAAATCAAAGGATCCGCAGAATCTTGTCAAAGAGTCTAGGGCAAAGGCAAGAGCAAGGGCTAGGGAAAGGACAAGAGAGAAAATGTGCATCAAACAGCTTAATGGAGTCACGAATGAGGGTCCTGATTTGAACCCGGCATCCATTCCAATTCTGTATAGGAACAATCAACTTGAAGTTTTCCAATTATCTGCAGGTTCTAGTAGCAACAATATTCTCCATTGTCCCCAGCTAATAAATGAAGCAGCAAATGAAGACCTAATTCAAGAATCCATTGCGATCAAGAGGAAGTCCAAGAATCCTTCATTTTTCGGGTTTCATCAGCAAAACCTTAATGTTTCCAGGGATTCAAGCTCAAACTACAGCATCCCATCTGCTAATGCCACTGAGAATTGGGATATTTGTGCCATTTTGGATCAGCACAAGTTCATCAATTGGTAAAAAATCCATGCGAAAAATCATTTTCTAAATATCTTGCATATATACATATATATGTATATATATATCAGATCAAAAGTAAACTTTTTTCTTTATTTATTATATTTTATTTTATTTTATTTTATTTTATATATTTTTTCCTTTCTGTGAATATGTTGCAGCAGTTCGAACATATAGGAAGCTTTCGGGGTACTCCAAAGGATTATGTTGCTAGCCCAGTTGATGTTTGAGTATTAATGTAAGTTCTGCTACCTTGTTCTTCAGCAATCTGAAAACTCCAAAGGATGTAATATTTTTTTTGTCTGGATATCGTTGCCAATACTATAGACTACTACTGTCAAATGTTGAACGTTCATGAATGTTTATCTGTACTATTTGTGCCCCCCATGTCTTAATTGCATCTTTTTTCTTCTGGTTAATAATGTTTAAACGACCCATGGTTATAGCCTAAACACTACAGTCAATGCTGATTTGAAGTTGTCTTTGTCAAGTATAATTTCTCACTTTGATGCAGGCTTTCTGCGTTTTAGGCTAATATATACAAAATATGCTGTTATTTCAAGAGTTGGGAGCAGATAGTGATCAAAATGTAACATCAGATAAATATGTTCAACTTAAAAGGTTAACATCCAATAAAATCAAACCTCAAATCCAACTAATCAGAGGCAGATTGTCAGTTAAAAGGAGAGGGAATTGAAATAAATGATCTACATTATAAGGAAAATTTTCTTAAATTAATTAGTATAAAAGTCATGTCAAGTAATTACATTTTCAAATCATTTAATTAGAATGAGAACATTATCTCCAGGACATTGTTCGGAAGGTAAATTTGTAGGTTTTTAATATGTTCGGTAGACCTGCTTCCTTGTACCCTAAATGATTATTTTATCTGTGTTTCTGAGAATTCATTAGGAAAATCATTCAAATGATTTTGTGGGTCTCTAACTTGTCTAAGTGCTGATGCGGCAAATGTGATGATCATTTTTTTTATCCCTATTTAAAATTTTTATATGTATATAAGTTTAACCAAAGTGAAACATCAAACCATGCATGAAAATATCAAACTGTTTATCTTTCTAGTACAATTCTCTTAAAGATTCAAATAGGTCAACTTGTTGTTGTCCCATCTGGTGTTTTGGGAGGAATTTTTTTTTGAATTGGCTTATAAAAAAAACTCAAAGAGGTTGTTGTTTTTACTTACTAATGAGTTTTGTTCTGCCATATGCTCATAGAATGTTAGGATCAGGGTGGCTATATTCACTGTGACCCCATCAATTTTTCTGCAGTACTTTTTGTTCTCATAATGTATTAAGGTCCGAGAAAATACTGAAGTTTTATCTCTGTATTGAAGAGAGATCCTGTCCTCAAACTTTATATCTAATCCTGTATTTCATTTTCAGTGCAGACATGGTTATTGATGCCTGTCTTTTGGAAAACTTCATGTTAATGATACAATCGAATTAATGTCAAGACTCTTGATGCTAGAAATATGTTGTGTTCAAAGCAGAATCTTTTCTAACCCAAGTTTTCTGAGAAACTATTAATTCATGTTCATCTCCACCTAGTTTCATTACTTCTTTTTTATTTATTTATTTTTTTCAAGAAACACCCTCAGTTAATCTTCTTAGCTTGTTTTTCATGAGGATTTGATCCATCTCTGGTATTGGGATATAACATATATATTTTTTTCTTTTGTTGTGGCATTCTTTCATATTTGATAAAGTATTATTTCCAGTGTAAGAAGCATAGTTATCAAAGGCAGTCGCCTCATATGAGAGGCGACACCATGTCGTCTCTTTATCCCTAGGCTAGATGAGCATCATAAGGTGAGGTGAGGTGACCGCCTTTGTTGCTTTGGTCACTTCAGTCACCTTTGGTTGAATTTAAAAAATAATAATAATAAATGAACTTTTTATAAGAAATTTTGACCTTTTATAATAAATAATCCATAATTAAGAGTATCCAAACATTTTACAACAATCAAGATATTCTCTCAAACACCTTAATTCCAACAACCTTGACCCCAAATTGTCTTCTCTCTTCTCTTCTCTTCTATTTTCTGTCTTTTCATTTTTTATTTTATTTTATTTTTAATGTTCTTTTATTATACAAACAACACTTTTGACTTTTTTGAATCTTTCTCTTTCAATTTGTTCAGTATATTACTACTTAAACTAAATCTTAATATATTTAATTAGTTTGCTATTTTAATATAAAAATGCTTAATATTTTAATATGCTAATCTATTAATACTTGATATATTTCACTTAATTTAATTTATTGTACTATATATATATTAACTTTTTTTTTAATTGTTGTTTCATTCGTCTTTTGGTCACTCACCTCTCACCTTAAAAAAAGTACCTCTCGTCCGCTCGTCGCCTCACACCTTTAATAACTATGGTAAGTAGGAATGTAAACATATACCACTAACAATATGATGCTGCATTTGAGAATTTAAAAAAGATTTTTACAACTAGAAAAGCCTTTCTGCAGTGAATTTTGCAGCAGAAAAAACATCAACATTCATCAGATTTGAAAATTTGCAAGGGATTTTGCAAAGTCCCTTGAAAAATTACTGGTTGCAAAATTTGTGAAGATATGAAAAGATTTTGTATCTTTTAATATCAAATTCAATAGTAAAGTGCTGCTTTGAAAACTGTAAAGTTTGAAATTAAGGATTTTATGTTGGTAAAAAAATTGTATACTTCAAACAAATTGGTTAGTTATTTGATTTCTGAAAGTATCTATATAAGGTCAAAAGACATTTTGTTTTTCACCCATATATACCTATATATGTCAAAATCAATAAATGTTATGAGACAAATAGACACTAAAAAATTGAATGATGTAGTCATGGAGAGGCAGGACCATGTTTTCCAGTTATTGAACATGCCTAATCACATGTATGTTTCATTAAGCCCCCAGGGTTGGGACTGGCAGTTTGTCATCAATTGGACAACAGACTAATTACAAACTATATATTAGTTAGGCATTGCTTTAAAAGTAGGATAAATGTGTAACCTTAATCAATCAAGATTGAAGAACCAAGAAGACACCAAGTGTAAGAGAATCTGTTGAAATTTTTATTACACAAAATAAAAAATATCAAAAGGATTTCGGCACTGATGTCATTAATTTTGCTCGATTAATATATAGAAAAAGACAAAAAATGGTCTATTTATGAAAGAGACCAGATTTTGTTATAACACTTATGATTGCATCTAGATATTTCATGTTTCCGAAGAAAACACATCATGTGAGTAACAGCAAAGTATGAGGTTCCTGTTTTGGAGTTTACTGTAAGAATCTTGCAAGAAGGGGGAGGATATAGAAAATATTAGAAAGAGGTTGTTGGAAGCATTGATGTGTGGGTGAGAGAACTACTGCAGAAACCTTAACATGTGCCTGAGATATATCAGTAGTGAAGGGAGTGGTTGAGTCAAGAGATTTTTGTGTCTGGCGCCTTTTCCTGATTAATTATTTTTTACTAAATTTTTTGGCGACAGTACAATAGGCCAGTTACATTCATTCTTGCTTTAGTCATGCACAGTGGATGCTTACAAATTAATTTCTTGACTTTAGAGAGTTAATTTACCTATGTTATTTCCCCTTAAATCATGAATTACATAGAAAGCAAGAATAGGACGATAAAGATCAGATATCAAGACTTCATGTTACGACAATGAACAATATAAGCAATATGTCCCAGAATTTGCATGCTCCATTAGAAAATTTTCTCTTTTTCCCCCTAAAATTGCTATACGATCATAATGACTTACCTGGATTGAGCTGGGCAAATTCCTCTCCGTTTGGTGCATACTTTCAACCATACCACTTGTCTTCCAGCACGTCAACATTTTGGGGCGTATTTTGTGCTGTAAATATCAAAGAGAAGAAAAGAAAAATAAGCTTAAGAAAAAAAAAAAGAGAAAGAAAAGCAGCTAATATAAAAGAATGAGTAACAATATATAGGGGACAAAAGAAAGAAACAATCTGTAATGGGAACCAAGAAAACCTAAAAATGCAATCAAATGATTATCTTGTTATGCAAAAGAGGAACAAAACGGAGGAGTCCAGGGCATAAACAATGCCTAAACCCCCAAAAAAAAATTCACACAAAATTATGAGCTAAGACCTCATGAGATATGACTAGAAATCATATATACTCAAAAAAGTTGGTGTAATAATTGCAATATTTCCCACACCTTTGACCACCTTAAAGACAACAAAAATTTCCGGCAATAGTTACAGTAATTTTACCATAGCAGAAAAAACTCAATGTTTTCCGGGGTTTCAGACAGGAGGGGGGAAGAACAAAAGGGCCTATAAGAATGAAACTGATGACTAAATGTGGAGCTATTAAATGATCTATTTCATTTGTTTATTCTTTTATTTAGATAGCATGATTGTATCATTACTTAGTACTCACATGGAGCCTTGTGTCAAAGTTTTTGCTTTATGAATTTGCAGAAGAGGGGTATGGTTGGATTGTACTAGGAAATCCATTGTGTCTTGTAGACTGATAATCCTATGAAATTTAGGGAAGGAATATATAATAGTTCAATACTTTTGATCAGTTTGAATGACGTCCTGATCGAGTGAAACGTGGAAGAGTGATTGGTGGGTGAGAAATTAAAATCTTTTTGGAGCTTCCCTTTTTTCACTTTCATTATTTCAACATATTTTTATGGCCGAATCAAAGGAACCTCATATTCTCTTCTTTTGGAAAGTAGAGATTATTATGTACCCCATATATCCTCTTTGCCACAGCTGATGTTAGAAAAGTTGGTAAGCCAGTGAAAAAAGTAGGAGGTAATCTTTTTAATGGTAAAGTTGCATCTTTTAATTACAAGATAGATTGTTTTGTAAATTTGGCATTGAATTCTTAAAAATATTATAATTAATTCATTATATATATATATATATATATTTACCAAGCCATTTTAAATTAGGTCAAGGGGAAGTCGCATTTGACTTTGAGGTGTTAAATCTCACTGCAATAAATTAAGGCATTAGTTACATTAACTAATTTGCAGTGGATGCTAATAGTCTTAGATAATATATTGATAATTTAATCAAATTTCAAGTAAATTCTATTGCAATGAACCATCGTTACAATCAATCTATAGTTAATGATTATTTTTTTGTACACTATCTTTTTTTCATATAATGTGTAGTTAATTTATTGCGTTACAATGAATATGACTATAAATTGATAATTAATAATTTTTGTTATTTATTATTTTAAAAAATTACATTTGCTAGAGAAAATTTATAAATGTAATTTGTAATTAACCATATTAACTATGAAATTGCCAATTTTTCTATAGCGGATAACTAGTCTTATTATAGTGCTTTACAAGCACTATGAAAAAAAGAAGAAGAAGATATGTTAGTGAAAAAATAATGACATATATATTAATTGACAAAAGATTTTATTTTATCATATTAATAAATTTTACAAATGAAATAGTGGCAATAATAGTGTTTAAGTTGTCACCATTGACAAAATAATAACACCCTATGGTGATAACTTAATGACAATGAAAATTTTGTCACAAATTATAATGAAAAATATTATTCTCATTAGGTTTTCACTACAGATAAGTCACTGATTGTTAATAATGACAATTGACGACTTAAAATATTAATTTTTATCACTAATGAGTTATATTGTAACAAATCAAAAATTATTGCCATATAAAAAATACCACTAGTGACAAAATACAAGCTTTGTCGCTTAACACATATCATTAGTGATAATTTTTGTATAGTTACTTTTTATTTTGTCAATAATATTATAATATTCTTTTATAGTGAAGTTTCGTGTTATAATTTCAAAACTTGTCAAATATGTTTTATATATAACCCCATATTTATAATAAGTTTGGCCACGTTCATTTGGAACGAATATATATATATATATATATATAATCACATCTAGACAATTGGACCACTAATTCACTTTTGAATGGATTTTAACACAAAGTTTGTGAAATACTGTGACAGTGTTATACTTTCAAGTGCCAATTTTATTCTATTTTAACAAATTATTTATAATTTTAATCAAGGATAATAATCATATTAAAATTATTTAGTGTTAATTAAACATCATGTAATTAGAAATACAAACTTAACCATTTATGAAAATATTATTATTAAGTTTTTTTATCTATATTATGTCATAATTAATATAAACTAAATTACATAGTAATGTGCAATTAAAAATACAAATCTTCATAATTATAAAATATTAATTGTTATTAAATACATTAAAAAAATTTACAGCAACAGCTATGATAATTCTATAGTTAATGTTAAAAATACGTAGTTTTAGTTTTACAATTGACCTCATGACAAAATTTGAAATAAATGCTCTTGTATTAAGCATCGCTAGCTACAACCATTTCGCAATTAATAATTATTTTTTTATATATTCTATGAATAATGTATAGTGATATGGGTAAAGATCCGAAAAGACAATCTTATTCCCCTAATTAATATACCAATAAGACCAAGAACGGGGTACCACGCCTTTTTAATCGGGGTTAGGGCCACCGGCCAACCCAAAGGATGATCTAAAATCTAGACGTTCAAGTGGGACATGTGGAAGTATCTTGTTCCAAACGTGACAGGTCTATTATATAAATTACATTATAAATAACCCTTGTTCCAGACTTACAAGGTTTAGGCTTTCATACCTATTTTCTTTATATATTCAATTTATTCTTTTACTTGCTGACTCCTATATTTTAACCTACGATTTAAGAATCGAAAGGTTATAGTTTGAATCTTCTCAACTACCTGTGATCCTTTTCCATATTTTAAGTCCCAAATCCTACCGAACTTCAATTCATACTCAATTAGAGTGAGAAAAAAACACAAATAGACAAACCTATATAGACCATATGGACAACCCTAGATTACACAACTAACCTACTATGCTTCCAAAACACAAGGTTGGAATTAATAGCTAATAATTTTAGTTGATTGGTTTTTAAAAAAAATTATATTTTCTTTCCAAATTTATAGTTGTAACTTGTAATTTGTAGCTATTGTTATGAAATTAATTTCATAGTAATGTTTTTGTAATAGGTACTTAATTCTATTATAGAGATAGTTTATCTATATTATACCATAATTAATACATAAACTAAATAATGTAGCATTATATGTATACGAATAATTCAAAGTTAGCTCAAACACGAAACATTTAAAAATGATATAAAAGTAATTTGTATCATCCTGAATAATTTGCATATTCTTATTTTTGTTATATATCCATGAATTTGTATTTTACCTATTTTCATCTTTCTAGTCAAGTATCATTTTGCTGCAAAAACAATTTCATATTGTACTTATCCATATTAGATTGAGAATTTTTTTCCGTATTGTATTTGAGTAATAAGGGATAATGATAGGTAATCTTCTTCTTTTCGCCGCACTTAATTAATTATTATCTTGTAAAAAGAGCTACGATGAATGAATAATTGGCATTTTGCACTTTGGAAACATATTTAATAGACACTCTACATTTTCAAAATATAAAAATGGCATAATGAATTTTGAAAATATATTTCTTTTGGTAAATTGCACCCCAAGTAGTTTTCTGTCAAGATAATTCAATTTAGATGACGGTAAAAATGTCTAAACACCTTCTAAACAACTTTTTTACCTTCATTTAATAAGGCAAGTTTAGAATTTTATGTGGAAAGTCAAAACTTGCATATAAGTCCACAAAAATTAAAAGAAAATGAAGATGGTGGAATGATCAAATTCATGCCATCATTTAACTTATTACTTATCCAAAAAAAATTGAAAAAATTCATTCTATTATTTAATCACTTTTATTTTTCTTTTTCTGTGAACACACACTACTAAAAAAATGCCTTTTTTGACAAAAAAAAAAATCAATCTCAAATTATTGCGATCAAAGATTTTGCGATGGATTTTTTCATCTCAAATTTGGTAATTATAATTAAAAAAATAAAATTTTCCATGGAATTTCTGTCGCAAAATTTTAAATTTTTTTTAAAAAAAATATACACTTTCTATCAAATTAAACCTATAATTACCTAATAGCAATAATTCTTTGTATTGCATACTAATCATCCCATATACTGATATTTAAATATTATTTTACATAAAATCACAATAATTTTATATCACAATAAAAATCAAGCCCTAACTAAAATATAAAATTACAAAATAATGCCAAAAAAATTGTCTTACAAGGCTTATTGTAAATTTCAATGCCTTGAGATATCCAAGCCTACAATATTAAAATAAAAACAAAATTACAATAATAAAAAATAGAAATATAAACTAAACTAATAGATAATTCAACATAATAAACCAATATATAAATTCAATACATAACCAAATCATGATCGAACACAAAATTTATAAAATATAAATTCAAATCCTATTCAAATATATAATTCACAAAATATAAATCTAACACATAATTCAATGTAAATGCATAATCTAACACATTATTTATTATAACCAAATATACATCTCATTATAAATCAATATATAATTTAATATAAATTCAACATATAACTCAAATTCTAATCGCACATATAATTAACAAAATCTAACATATAATTCAATATAAATGCATAATCTAAACATATATAAATCTAATACATAATTCAATATAATCAAACATGCATCTTATCATAAACCAAACATGTAATTTAATATAAGTCTAAAATATAAATTCAAATCCTAATCAAACGTATAATTCACAAAAATATAAATGTAACAAAATCTAATACATAATTCAATGTAATTGCAAAATCTAAACACATGTAAATCTAATACATTATTCAATATAACCAAATATATATCCAACATAAACTAACATATAATTTAATATAATCTTTTAAAAACTTAAATTTAAAAGTTAAATGAGTAACCTTTAATCTGATATAGACTATATGGATATAGATATAGACAACACAAAACTTTTGGTATATGAGTATCTACTTATTAGTATATTGATGTGAATGATAAACAAATTGATGATGGAAATGTCTATAGCCCATTCATAATCCAATTTTTAATTTGTTTACCATTACATCAAACATATTCAAGTAGATAAAAATACCAAAGACATAATATAATTAATGATATATTCTATCAAAAATTCCCATAAATAGAATACTTCAAATTATCTAAAAAACAAGACTCAACAAAATATAAAGCATTACTTCAATTTAAAACAATTTATAATATTTATAAACACATATTGAATCAAAAAATTAGATATATGTGTTCCTTACTATAACAAAACAACATATCTCGTAATTTATAAAGTGATTATCAATCTAAAATTTTCTTACAAGTGCACGTATTTATCTATAAATCATAATTCCATAAACTAAAATTGAAATTTATAAAATTAATATAATCCAACATACACTAACATAAAGTTTAACTCAATCAAAATTCTAATAGACTTTTTAATTCACATAAACATAAATCAAACATTATATAACAACATGTAATACATAAATCAAATTAAACTAATGTAATTTAATCTAATACATAAATTAAATTTAGACTAACATAATAAATCATAATTTAAACTAGCATTTACAATTAATAACATTCGTAAACACATAATGGCATATAAACACTCTTCCTTATACTCAAAATCATCATACAAATAATTAAAAACCAATCAACAACAAATGAGAAGGCTTTACCCCTTCTCCTAATATCCCATCCTCTTTTCGAATTCCACCAATTTTAAATACATATCTTAACTAAATACATAAATCATATCATAACTAAAAATACAAATACATAAATCAAATTTTAACTAAATAAATTATAATTACAAAAATTACCTTAATTAGTACAATAATACAAAATATAAGTTCTCTAAACCTGAAACAATAAACAAACAAAAAACCATTAGCATTTTTAAAACTAAAATAAATTTTTTAAAAAAATAAAAAAATGGTTAAAAAAAAAATTTGCCACTGGCAGTTGGCTGCTAGCCGCCCCCAGCAAGCCAAGAGCGCAGCAAGCAGCATGCTGGCCATGACTGGTTGGCTGGTCACAATAATAATAAAAATAAAAAGAAGGGGAAAAGAAGAAGGTAAAAAGAAAAGAAAAATGGAATGGGAGAGAGAGATCGAGTGTGTGTAGGGTTGGGGGAGGATGGGTTTATTTCCCCCACCCACCTAATTTTATTTAATTTGTTTTTATCTTTTTTAAATTTGAGATGAGTTTTTCCGTCACAAAACTTAACTTTTGCGATGGTAAAAAATCCATCGCAAAATGTCTTAAATTTTTTAAAATTTTGCAATGGATTTTTTTTCATCGCAAAAGACCAAAATTATTTTTTTAAAAAAAATTGTCATTTTGCGATTGATTTTTTCCATCGCAATATGGCAGTATTTTATTAGTGACAATTTCGAGTCTTTTTCTTATTATAACTAAATTTAAGACCCAATACATATAAATAAATGCTCTATATTGTACAAATATTATTCTATATGGAAAACATCACTTCGTCTCTGAGTGTTTTTTTTAAAATATTACTCTAATAAAGAATAATTCCCCTCCTATCATTTTTTCAAAATTATTTTCCATATTATTACTTTATTGCCACATGTATTCCCATGCAAGTAAGAATTTATTAGTTGGAATTTTATTTTATTTTTTCTTATTTAAATGCCCCATCAGAATTTTACTAGTTAGAACCTTTTTTTCTTTTCTTTTCCTTTTTTTTGTTTATGATCTAGTTAATACACACAAAAAGGAAAAATAGTGTATCAATTATTTGGTGAGCTAAAAAATTATTTCTAAAACCTATATTAATTTTTTATTTTTGATCATTTTTTCCACCTTTTTTTTAATATAATGGATTTTTTTAAGTCATGATTTATTTGCTTTTAATATTTTATTGGTTCGATTTTTTGTAGTGGCTTATTGTTTTTTGCATGATTAAATTAACTATTTATTAATATTTAAATTATAATTAAAATTAAATAGAATAATTTTTAAATTAAATTGATGGCAAATTGGCCATAGTTATTATACCTAGTAAGTAGTTTAAATTGAATATTGATGCATTATTTTATTTTGCTAATGCACATAATTGATGCATTCCCTTATTTTGCATACAAATACTTGATTATTATATAAGTGCACCAAGTAGTAATTTTATGGTTCAATGATTAATTGAGGCATGCATCGCTAGGGGTGACAATTTCTAATATGACCCAACAACTCAACACAAAATCGACACAAAATTAGTGGGCTTGGGTTGAAACTTTTCGGGTTGTGTTGAAATTGGGTCGACTCGAAATACAACCCAAAAATATTGGATGGGTTTAGGTTGGGTCACGGGTTGATCCGATCAACCCAAAATTACTTTTTGAATGACCTATCAACCCAATCCAATCCAACCCAATTCAACCCAACCCACATAATATAAAAAAAATAAATGGGAGCTAGATAGTTTAAAATTTAAATTTATTAATTATTATCATATCAAACTACAGCTAGAAGTCTAAAGTGTCCAAAGAAAAGGTTAAGAAAAAATAAAGTCCTTGTTTTATCTTTTGTGATGTGCCCTACTGCCACCATTCATTTTCCTCTATTTTTTATCTCCCCTTCTATTGGCTTTTGAGGAAATTCCAATTTTTGCCATGTTCAGTAGCCTTGATACACATATGTTCATGAAACTTTGTAAATATCTCTTCTTCTTCTTCAGTAAAGTGATTTTATTGTAGTGTCTTCTTTCTGTTGCATATAACTAAAATTAATACAATCACCATTCCTAAATCTAGTGAATAGGGATGGTTTTTCATTATGCTTGCATGAAGGCTAGTTTAATATCTAGCTTACTTAGATAATTTTTTAGTTTAATAATTTTTACTATTGATCCTATTGTAGGTGGGTGGGTGCGGGTGCACGTTATATTTTTATTTATATTGTGCAATTTATAGTTCCAATGTATTGAAAACTAGAGTTTTTAGCTTTTGAATTTTGATAAACTATGATGTGTTCAACAATTCTAGTATTAAAATGGTGTATTTTGCTTTTACCTGGAGAATTATGACATTTTTTTCATCGTATGCCAATGTTAGTGCGTGCTGCATTTGTGATGCAAAAAAGTATAGGTCTTAAAATTCACCAAGTAATACCCATTGAAATATTATTCATGTTATACAAGTATTTATTTGCTAATGAAAATAGATTATGGAAGTCAAATCAATGAGCAACGCAAAAATATAGTTTACATTATCAGTTTTTTTGCCCTTAAAAAGCATGATTTTCATAATGGGTTGGGTGGATTGTGGGTTTTCAGATTATTGGGTTAACCCAATTTATAAATACATTGACTTGGGTCGACCTGATTTAGAGTAGGTTGCGTTTGAATTTATGCTTATCGGGTTGACAATTAAATGGTTTGGGTTTGGGTTGAATAAATTCATGTAATATCCCTACTTTGACCCAACCCAAACCCACCTGAATTGTCACCCCAGCATCGCAATCTTTTTTCTTTTGTTTGTGTGTGAATTTTATTTAAAGAGTCTGGGTCCACCTAGCAAATATAATAGATTATTCTATTTTTTACTATATAATACTTTATGGATTAAATTTATAGAAAATGGTGGAACTCCAATTACATTTGGTTTGATTATCATAAATCCCATTCATATGAAATATTATTATGTATTACTTATTTCAACTATTAAATTATTTGTTAGCTTTTTTTTATTAGTGTTCTTGTTTAATATTTGTAATATTTATAAAAAATATCAATATATAAACTATAGCTAATATTAAATTTAATAAAATTTAAAATTTATTGCCCGGTGCAATTTAGAATAAACTCTAGTTAGTACTTTAAACTGGCAAAGAAAACATTATTTCTTACCAAAAAATGATTTCAACAAAAGAATTGTAAGTAAAAAAAAAATTCTTACCATAATTAGGAAGTTGAAGGCTATTCCTCAATTTCTAGACCATGGCTCTTATGGTAATCAAAATTTAAGGCTAATTCTATAATACTTTGAGTTTAAAGATGGTGATTGAACGATTATAAATAATTTTTTTTGTGAATTTGGAGAAGAACAACTCTCTTTGTTCATTGTTTACAAGGATTAGTTTTTTGGAGAAAAAAAAAAGTAAAGTAAATTATGAAAATTTAGGGAGAAATTAATCTTCGAAGGTATTTAGACATTTTTGCCATTGTTTTAATTGAGTTATTTTGATAAAAATTAATCAGAGTGCAACTTGCAAAGAAAATATATTTTCAAGATGTATTTTGTCATTTTTATATTTTTAAAATGCAAAATGCCTTTTAAATATGTTTCTATAGCACAAAGTGCCAATTACACACGATGAATCGACAAATTAGGTTGCCTCCACAGAATTCGGCTTTGCAGTCTTTACTAGGAGACTAAAAGGGTATTAGAGTGAGCCTGTAAATATTATTTTATTCCATATATATGTTTGGGAAATTTTAAGATGATATGAATTTGTAGTAAAATTTTAAAGATAAACTTGTAGTTGAACTCTCAAACGAATTAAGATTCCATGATTTTGTTAGTTCTTTTACATTATGTTTGCTTTAATGATTTTGATGAGAAAAAAAGTACTAGGGAAAAGAAAAATAAAACTAAATATCAAATGTAAATTTCAAATTTATTTGGCTGTTGAAAAAAATAATAAAAAAAGAATGAGACGAAGAGAGATCATGAATGCATTAGACGAGAAGAAAAAGGTCAAACAGGTTTTTTCCACATTTTCCTCCAAAACATTTTTTTTTATTTTATAGTTTTCTTACCAACCATACAATTTCAAATATTTTTCTTATCATTTTGAATTCTTGAACCAAACATAGTACTAGGAAAAGCAAGAAATTCGTACTTATTTTCGAAATTAGTTTTAATCATATTATATAATTATGAAAACATATTAATATTTTATAAACTTCATGATTTTGAGGGTGTTTAGATAAGTGTACTTAAAACATCTTATAAACTCTAATTATTTTTTATAAAATATTTTTGAAACTTGTAAGACGTTTAATTTAATTTTAAAAATAAGTTTTTCAAGTATCTGAATAAAATAAGGTTTCAGAAATTATAAGATTCACATTAGTAATAACAATTTTGTAATGAATATGGTTAAAATTGTAAGAGTTTGTTGAGATTTTAAGAATAAATTGGGAATCCTTTTCTTGTTTTGAAAGAGTTTATAAGACCCAAATATCTTATTTGTAGGGCTTATAATTAAGTTTTTTTTTTCAAAAATTTTACCATGTACTTTATAACATTTTATGAACTCCCAACATGCATCTTAATATAAGCTCACCCAAATACCCTCTTTATTTATGCAAAACCATCAAAAACTTATTTTTAAATGAATCATATTTAATATCTTATAAATTCTAAAAGTATATAAGATATATACACCAACTTTACTATCTATGTTATCATTAGCCTTTGTCAAAATCCTCTAAGGCCTTGTTTACTCTTTTTTCGAGAACCAACTATAGTTCCAACTAAAAAGGTGAAAGATTACTAAGTTACATATACTATTTTATTCGGTTACATATACTATTTTATTCAACCTCATAACACACACTACAAATGATGAGAACCCATTAGTGCATCTTAGCCCGATATGAAATACTCTCATCTTAGTTATTATAATTGTTTATCCAATCTCAATTATCAATTAATAATATAAATAAAATGTCTGTATTATCCATATATAATATCATTTAATTTTTAAATTAAAGAATGAAATTAGCAATATATAGTTCTAACAATTAAATCAAAATCAAATGATAACTAATTGTCCATAGAAAAGGTTATATAAATATGAAATTTTAGTTTATTTATAATAAAAATTAAATTAATAGTTACCATAAAAAGAGAAATAAAATTTAATTAAATTATTTAAGTTTGTGCACAAATAACATTTACTGGAATTAACTAAATATTTTTCATATATCCATACTATTAATTTTGTTGGCAAATTTTTCAAATTCGATCAATTGAAAATGAAAAACCTTAAACTTAATTATTAGTGCCTTGTATTAAAGAAATAGTATATACACGATAGTATATTTTTAAGTCTTTGGAAAAACAAGTTGATAAAAACATATATTATAGTATAATAGTCCATCAAAATATGCATATAATAGCTAAAATTGATTAATATATGTATATATATATATATTGTTTAAATAATTATATTAAGTATACTTGATATTTATTTGATTATTTAGTCTCATCACCATTTCACTTCATATTTTATTAATCATTGTTCATCCCATCGGACAATGTAAATGGAGTATAAATTGGGTATGGAAAATTAAATTAACAAACACAAAATTCTTTCACAAGATTAATTAATTAGTTGTTGCCATACATTCACTGAAAGTCTTGGAGGCGAACCTAGAAAACAATATATGTTTCATGAGACAATTCTTTGAAGCTTACCACTACGTAGACAAAATGCTGAATTAATGGACCACTAGATCAATGAAATCACTATCTGACGCACGCTTTTAAATCAAATTTTGAGAAAATCAACTAAGAGCCCATTTGACTGTGTTCTCAAAGTCATTTTCTGATGATTTCTATCAAATTTAAAAAGTGAAATGTTAGTTATGAATTTAAGTTTAAAAATAAAATATTAGTTAAATATTTTATTTAATATAAAATAATTGTGTAGAATTGAAAATAAGATGTATTTATATGTTATTGTATTTTTATATTAAAAATCATGCAAATGAATGTAAGGAAAAATGGGGTGTGAAAATGGAGAGAAAACGTAAAAGTGGGTTGCGGAAAAAATTTGAAAATAAAAATGTCTGTGAAAATAGGGCAAAAGTTGATAACATTCTATTTTCATTTTAATTAGGAGAAAACGAAAATGAGAAGTGAAAACAAAACCAAATGGGCACTAAATATTTCCTTATATGAGGTTTATTTTATTTTAAAGTAAGTTATTTGGATATTGTATGGAGTATAAATTATTCTCTGAGTTTGTTTACTGTGCATGATATGTTTGAATACATTATTTGTTTTGAGCTGATTAAATTTTCTTTCATAGTGATGAAGGTTTTATATAAAGATGTCTTGTGATGAAATTGTAAAATTGTTCGATACAAATCCAATTCAAGAATTGTAATATAATAATTGAAATTATTGAATGAAAAGATTAATTTATTCCTAAATCAGTAATTGAAATATTATAGTTATTCATATTTTTGAATGTACCCCAATTAATCAATAGGATTTTACTTATTGAATAATTGTTCAAACACTCATCACGTGATAAAATAAACATAAATTATGAATTTAGATTTAAACTAAATAATAGGATATTGTACCAAAAAAATACTTAATTTCAATAATCAAATGTATAATTATTTACTATAAAGCAACAAATGTGCATAAAAATTTTCTCATAATCATTTTATGAGTTTCTAGTGACATTCCCAACATTTTTTTAAGGGGAAACAAACAATGACAGATTTTTGTTAGTCCTTTTCCTTTTTGTTATTTGCACTGATACTATATAATATGTCCATATTCCCCAAAATTAAATTCGAATTTATAAAGATCCATCCATCGTTCTCTATTATTACTGTTCTCTTTCATTTATTATTACGTACGGTTGATATCGAAAAGGACAATACACCGGGAACGGACGTAAAGACGTACAATTTGAGAAATTCGCATTTTTCACTTCTCTCTTCCAGATTTGGTGGTAATGATTCAAATGCCCCCTAAGTATTTATTTCCGACAGAAAAAAAAACAAAAACAAGTACTCTCTTATTTATTTCTGAGATACGAATATATCCATCATTCCATACTTTTTGTGGCCCTCTTCCTGATTTTGTACATTTGAAAATGTGTTAGTTCTGATCTTCCGGAGTGGTGCGCGCCCCACTCCCTCAGCTTTTTTCAACTACTACTAACAAGTTGTGATAAAAAGCATGCAAAATAGATATTTAGAGTGTAAATGAGATGAAATAATTTATGAATAATTCGATTTTGTCAGTCAAATGAGCATAATCTAGTTCAATGATATTCGATTCAAAAAGTTCGCGAGCTTAAACAAGTTTTTATATAGTTATATATTATTATTAAGGTCCATAAAACAAGAAAATAATAACGATAATAATTATATTTTGTTTGCTATTTTTAGGAAAATAACAAAATTTTTTGAAAAATTTATAATTATAAATTTAATTTTGAGTCTAGATAAGTTCAAACTAGTCCAAATTTACAAAAGTTCGAGTTCATCCAAACTCAATGAATCGAGCTCTTCCGCTTCCCTAGGTTCAATAAGGCTCACCCAAACTTTCATTTATTCAACGAATCGAGCTTGAGTTTGTTAGATTTGGCTTCAGCTCAACTCATTTATACCCCCATAGATGTTAAATATATTGGTTTGTACATTTTGTTGTGTTGTGATTAAATATTTGAGTTCGTGAAAGGGTTTGTGTAATTTTTGTTGGGTTTTTCATATTTAGCAATGAATTTGAATGTTATTATATTCTAATTTTGATGTTTGTAGAAAAAATAACAACCAAGCATCTCCCTCTGTTGTTGTCAATTGTAAAATTTTTATGATACCAAAATGTGTACATCATCAAAAGAATATAAAACTTTAAAACAATTTATAAGTTGGTTGCCTTCTTACACCCATTGAAATGTTTTCTTATAAGAACAAAACTATACGTTACAAATACAAGTAAAATAATATTTCATAGAGTTGAATCTTTCATGTTCAATGATGAATTTGAACATTATAAAGGATATATAATGTACATATAAATTTTATTTTTGAGTAATTTATTTACGATACAGATTTATGCTTGTTATTTCCAAACCTTTTTCTATTCATGCGAGCGCGGTATTTTTCTTCAAATGCAACGCATTATACAAAATTTGGGCCAGCAAAAAAAAAACCTGATTGGAGAGGAAAATTTGGCCCCCATAATGCTTTACCTGAAGGCCCAACCCAACAGATCACCATTTCAGCCCACATTCAGTTCTTATTTTTCTTGTGTGGAAAGATTTCTGAGTATTTTCTTCTTCATATTCTTCTCTCTGCAATTTTGCCCCCATTATTTTATTCCATCGCAATCAGAAAGGAGGAAAATCTAAAGAAAAGAACTCTAATGGATTCGGAGAAGATGATTCCGCTCGAAGGACGGAGAGATGATCCACTCAGACATGGAATCCATGGTGTGAAGAGCGATATTGTTGAACCTCATCCTCTTGAATCTGCCTATCGCTCGGTAATTTCTTTGATCAATTCATTCTCTCTGTTATTTACGGACTTATTTTTAATATTATTTTAACTTTTTGCTTGTTTGGTGTGTAGTCAAAGGTGAGGCAAGAAGAAATGAAGAAGAAAATTTTGATGAATACTTTCGGAGCTGCGTTTCCGATGAAGATGGAGCTCGATCGTCAGATTCTCTCCAAGTTTGTGTTTCCATGGCTCTTTAATTTTTGTTTCATTTGGTGCTTTTACCTCATTTTCTTTTAGTCGGGTGGTTAAGTTGGAAATGTGGGTTTTGGGGTTGCTCATTAGGGTTTTATTTTAACTTGCGGATGTGTATATTCTGTTCTGTATTTTTTCTTTAACTTTAACGATATCAAAATTTGAGCTTGTTTTATGCTGTTCCAGTTGTATATATAATGTAAAATCTTGCGATAATTGACTATTAGGCGCTGAAGAAGAACGCTTACTTGTTATTGCTCATTGGGGAAATTATTTGAGTTAAACGTTCTTTGCTGATGGAAATTATGCGCCATAAGTGTGAAGTGAAAGAAATTGGGCCTCAAACTAGAATATTAAGTTGGTTTTCTTTTGTTTTAATCTGACTTCAAGGCTTCCAGTTATGTTCGGTTCTCCCACATACTCTTTGGACTGTAAATATCCTCAATCAAGAACATACTTTTGGCCTTAATTGATCCATGGGTAACGCGCTGATGTTGCCTGTATTAAGTTGTAACTTGTGATTTCGTTTTTTCTCCTATTATATGTCTTTTTTTAAATGCGTAGCCTTTAATTGGTATGATTTGGTATTACTTATCGTGAACAAACACAGTAAAATTAGCAGTGGTGGCTGATAACTTTAATTTAAGAGGTGAACTTCTTTTAATGAGGTGGTATATGTTTAGCATCTGCGGAAAGAACAACTCTTGGTGGAGAATGGACTGGTCTTTTTGTAAGTAGGTCTCTGCAGTTACAAGCATTGTATGGTTCACATACCCATGTTATGGTATTCTATTGCCAACTGGATAAAAGATCTTTGCGAAAGTGTTGGAGGTGTTTGATGCTATCACTAACTGCTCAAGAGCTAGTTGTTGTTATCCTTTATTAATGTTCTTAAGGTGTGCTTAAGCTGATTTTAGGATTTTAATCTTCTGCCTTGTCAGTTGGGAAGTACCAAGAAGGGTGAAGGGGGCAGGTCAAAGTTGCTTTATAAACTTCTTCAAGTTTATTTATTTGAATGTCGCCAAAGTAGTGTACATACTGATTAGGGTGGGATCCTCATCTCTTTGTCACAGCAGATATTGAAATTAATGTGGCAATATCAGTTCCAGTGTCAATATTAGATAGGAAGGATGATTTCACATCCATCAGTGATGGAGCTTCCATTGCGCATCTAGCTACTCGGACAAAACTTAGATGTGGGATTTAGCATGACAGTGTCCTTTCATTTGATTCCACATATGGGTTTAGATGCCACAGTTTACACGACTGCAGATAAGAAAGAGGATCGACCGATAGAAATTGGATAGATGCATGTGTGGTGTATGAAAGTGGCATTTGTAGCTGCCATTCACTCCATTTTTATTTTTTTAACCTTTGTATTTCTTGAAGCTTTATGCTAATGGAAAATAAACTATGAAACCATTTAACACCTAGTGGCCATAGTAGAAAATAATCCTTAGAGACACCGTTCTTTTGCATGCTTGAGAACCTTATTTTTCTTTTAGATGGATTGTGATACTGCCTCATGGAATTTATGCTACAATGCTAGTGTACGCTGCTACTATTTGGAATCGTTTATTGGTTGAATGATATAAAAAATTTGCTAGAGTATCTTCTGGGTATATTTCATGTACATCTTAAATGTTGTCTTAAGTTTAGTCACAAAATGAAGAACCAGAAAATGGGGAGTTTAAGGTTCTTTCTTTAGGATCACAATGTGAAATTGAATAATGCTACTTTATGGTTTATACTTGTAGACAGGCTGGGTGATAAGGACTCTGGAATGGTATATTTCAACCAGCTTTTGTTACTGAAATTTAACTCTTGTAATTGTCATCCTTCTGTTAGTGGTAGCTATAATAACTTAGGGTTTTAAATTTTTGCATCCTTTCAAGTGATCTTTGTTTGTTGATTTACTACTTATGAATAGTAAATGCATAGATGTTCTAGTTTTATGTTGGCAAAAATGAATGTTCCTAAGTCGAATATTCCTATTCTGTGAACACATACATATATGATATATAAGATGTTGCACTGCTGTTTCCATCTGTAAAGTAAAATTGAAATTCAAAGTTAAGTGAAGTTTTATATCTATTCTTTCTTTCCATTTAGTAAGGAATTTTAGTGGTTCTTTGCTGTTAACAAGGCTCGTGCAGTGATATGCTTCTCAAGCGATAATCTTTAGGATTGTTGTGTTTACCTCTTATACTACTGAATTCTTATGCCCTTGTGGCTTGAAATGATATACATGGCTTTCATGCTTTTCCGTTTCCAAGATCTTCAAATTTGGTTGATTTGTTTATCATGGTTACTAGGGGTGCAATGAGCTAAGCTTGGGAAAATTTTCGAGCTCGAACTTGACGAGCCTAAAGTTTTAAGCTTGAGTTCGACTCGATAAAAACTCAAGTGAGGCTTCGATAAAGCTCGAATTGTCCTGTAAGTGTAAAGAATTGTGAGTTAGAGTTCAAGCACAAATTTGAAATAGAAATATAGTAATATTAATATACATTTATTAATAAAATAAAAAATTAATATTAAATTATAGCTCGTGAGGTGGCTTGCAAGCCTTGAACCTAGATACAGATAGCTTGAAATTGGCTCGAAATAGAGCTCGAGCTCAATTAAGCTCGATTTGAGCTAGCTTGAGCTCGGCTTATGAGGTTTGCGAGCTAGCTCGACTCGTTTGTACCCCCTTAATGGTTATCAAGAAATTAATGTCTCTTAGGTCCTAGCTAAAGCTATGAAATATTGTTTTATTTTCAGAGTTTGTTTGCCAGCTGCATATGTTGCTTGATATAGGAATCTCCCAATGCTCTCTGAAATGATAATCTTACATCTATAAGCTCTTTTGTCAATTATAGGTTCCAAAGGCCTCCCGGAGCTATACCATCTTCATTTGTGGGCTTAGAGGCCATGACTGGGACCTTGGAAAGCTTAGGTTTTGAAGACTACCTCAATGGTAATGAAATGTTGAAGGCAAAAGTTCTCTTTTTCTTTCTATTTAGATTTTCATGCGGAGTACATGTTTTTAGTGATTCCACTATTTGAAAAGCAAGAATTGGCTGCCATTGTCCATGGGGAAGTGATCTGTTCATTGCACCCAATACCTGGAGAAATTCTCTACTCTATATAAAGCCCAACTCCCTAAATGCCCCCTTTCTCCCCCACCAACCATTAAATACCAAATGCCAAGCCCTCTGCCTTTCTTGCAATAAATGTCTGCTTTCGCTGGAAATACTGAACTATAGGACTCTTAACTTCAACATTCTGACTTTATATTATTATATGTTAAGTTGTTAACCAAACAAAGCCATGTATGTTTCTTATCCTTTCTTCCCATGCCATTCTATGCTATTTACTCTTTGTTCTATGCTTTGTGTTTAAAACTTATGAATGCGGATTTTTGCATCGATGTCTTTTTGTTTGTGTCTGTCTGTGTGTTTCTATGTAGCATTCTTGCATTTGTATGGAAACACAATCTTATATTTTTTTGGAAATTGCAACTTAAAAAGCCATTCATGAACCGTTATTCAGAGATTGGTCAATATCTGTTTTAAAGCTTTGGTAACACATACTAAAAAAGTGAGCTGCTGAATGGGTTTTGATCATCTTCCCTGATGTGCAGTGCTGTTCTTACATGTTTGCTATATGCTTTCAGATCCTACAGATTCTGAATCATTTCGTCCAGTGGACATGCATCATGGTATGGAAGTGCGTCTTGGGCTGTCAAAAGGACCACCACACCCCAGTTTCATGTGAATCATTGAGCAATTTCTGGGACTCAAATCTCATCCAATGTGATCTGTACTTCAACATGTTTAGCTAGTCAAAGAAGACCAATTTCCTGTGCTTCATTGTGATGTACTTGAGTTTGTTTCTTAAATTTTCAAGCTAAACTTCAATTGGTTGTCTGCCTACCCTCAATTTTATATTATGGTAAGGTTTCCCAACGGATTTTACGTCTTACAACACGCGTGTGTAGTAGTAGTAGTAAAACGCCGAAGTATATCTGATCAGTTTAAATTATTTTAAACCTCCAATGGATCTGAGAACTTTCTTATATTTAAGTTATTTGATATCTTTATTTTCAACTGTCTTTCTGAAAAAAAAATTCAAGTTCCTCAATTTGAATACGTTATGAGGGTCTCTACCCTGCTGGAAAATGTCAATAAAATCTCTAGCTTTTTTAGTTCTTAGAATAAAATGGGAAGAAGTTAATGGATTTTCTTTTGTGCAAGAAAATAACAATGAAACAGAGAAAAGCGAAACATCAAACCCAAAGTCCTTATCCGAAAACCTTTCCATTACCAAAGTAAAATAAGAAAAAGACCCCGAAAGTTACTTGCGTCCAATCCAGCCCACTGCAGTAGACACGGGGGCCGGTGGGCGCACGTTCTTTCTCCTGTAACTATCCCCACCTCAGCTCCCCCGCTGAACCCTAGATTCTCCTCAGCTCCAATTAAAAAAGCCCCAGAATAAATAAACCAACCAAAAAAAAAAAAAAAGAATAGAAAAAAAGAAGAAAAGGGAAAAAGAGAAAACCTCAATCCCCTCATTTCCAATCCCCCAACGGCCCAAAACCTACTCCAACCCCGAATATGGACTCTCGCCGCGTTCCCCGTACGGTCAGCGACCCAAAAGTCCGGCAAGTTGGATTCTTCGCTCCAGGGGCCCCACCAGACCGCTCTCAATCGGGTCCACCCGCCCCGAAATCCTCATCGCCTCCCGTGTCCGACGTTTCCCCCTCCGGCAACTCCTTGTCCCCCGTCATGATCCCTCCGCCGCGCCACCTCTCTACCGACCTTTCCCGCCACTTCCCCCAGGCTCCACCTGTATCCCCTCTCCGCGTTGCTCGAGCCGCTGATTCTTCTATTCCCGTTGGGAGTTACAATCCGTCTGAGTTTCTATCCCCTACGGCTACCACGGAGTTCTCCGAGGAACCGCTGTCCCCTAGGTGGGGTCGTAGGGGTAGTTCTGGGAAATTTGCTACTTCGCTGCCAGCTGGCGGGTTTGACATGGAGTTGGCTAAGCAGAACAATGTCGTTAACTTGCCCCCAGGTAGGATTTGTTTTCATCTTTCTGTTGTTCGCTGATTTAGAATTTTCTTTGGTATCTGCTTCCAGTGAATGTTGGGTTAGTTTTGGGTTTGACGGAGTTGTGAAACAGATAGAGGAGCAAATGTGGAAATGCAGAAGGAGCAAAGGGCAGTGAGTGGAAAGCCATTAAAGGAGAAGACAACTAAAGCAGAAAGAAGGGCAATTCAAGAGGCACAGAGAGCTGCAAAGGCTGCCGCAAAGGGTGAATATTTTCTGCTTATTTGTTCGTTTTTGAATATATTCATGAGTTTTTAGTGTTGATTTTTTGCTCGATGCTTGTGGAATTCATCTTAGTTATAGGTTTCTATTAGCAGTTCAGAGCCATTGGCTTTAGTTGTGTCTTTGCGCTTGTACTGTTGTTAAAGTACCTGTTTGTGCATATAGAGAACTTTGTTGAAAGTTGATAAATGAAGGATTTTTGATCTCTCTTTAAGTTTAATTCTTTTTATCATTTCAAAGGCTTCTGATATTGTTGTTGATGGCTTAAATAGGTGAAGCGATGCTGACTTCGACCCTACCGGTATTTGATTTGTTAGTTCTCCATCTTACACATAGAATGAACAATTCTTCTTAGTTTTTCCCCAACCCTATTTTGCATCACTAGTGTAGTTTTCTATTCAGTATAACTCATATAGAGGGTACATCAGTGTTAGAAGTTTTATTCTACCTCTTTTGTCATTTTTTCCGATGACAGTGTCTATGGATTCACATGTGAGGTGCTGCTAGCTGACGGTCCCAAATGCCATTACAATTCATAGCTGCTTTTGAAAATAGAATAGCAAAAGATTTGGGTGATATTGATTTATTAATGCATGCTTTTGTTAGTTATGAGGATTTTTTGGAAGGAATAAGTTCCATTTTCCTGTAGCAATGATTAGGAAGCAACTTTTGTTTCTTCCACTAATTAAATGCTTTGTACAGTGACATGCATCTGGTTCTGCTTCTTTGCAGCCACTCTACATGCTTTGAAGTTCATCTTTCTTACTAAATGCATCAATAATTCAAAGAAACCCTGCAATTCACTTTTGTTGCTTACCTGGATATATTAGTGAGTCTTTCTGACACTTTCTTGCAAACTCCATTTCCCTTGTCAATTTCTTGCATTGCTTGTATATATATATATATGTTTCATTCCATCAGTATTTGGTACATAGTTTCAAATGTTAACCTGAAGCATTTGTGGTCATAGTTTTTACTCTTTGGCCTAATGCAAATCTAGCACGCATTTGTAAAGTGATCTTACTTACACTGGAAATTGTGTCTTTCTAGGTGAAGGAAGTAAGACATCTGCTGCTGCTGCTTCTGTTGTTAATCAAGCAAATTCTAATACAGGGAAGCCTATGAAGGCTATTTCACAAAAGAAAGACGGCTCTTCAGTTGCAAGTTCTGAGAAGAAAGGTAGTGAGCGTCAGCCAGATAAAGATAGGAAGAAAGATGTCCCTCATCCCAGGATGCAGTTTGATGATGCAAACAGAGTTGAGAAGGCAAAGAAGCGGTCTGTCGTAAAACAAACTGAAGCCAGGAACAGAGTTGAACTCTTTAGGCATCTACCTCAGTATGAACATGGGACACGGCTGCCTGACCTGGAATCAAAGTTCTTCCAACTTGATCCAGTTCATCCTGCTGTGTATAAGGTAGCTCCCAACTCCCGGCTCTAATTTTTTCCTTTTTTCTTTTATTTTTTCCCCCAGTTTGCTTCTGGCATTGCTGAAAGGCAAAACCTTGGCAAAAAGCATGATTAATAAATTTGTAATGTCTTCTTGTTATTAATTTCACTAGGAAAATTGACATTAAACAAGGTGAAATTTAATCTCCATTCTTGATTACATGTCAGGTTGGGCTGAGATATCTAGCTGGGGATATATCTGGTGGCAATGCCCGCTGTATTGCTATGCTTCAAGCATTCCAAGAGTCAATCAAGGATTACTCCACACCACCAGAAAAATCCCTGATAAGGGACTTGACAACCAAAATAAATGGTTATGTCTCTTTTTTGATTGAATGTAGACCCCTTTCAATCAGCATGGGGAACGCAATTAGGTTTCTTAAGACTCGAATTGCCCAATTGCCTTTGAACCTGTCTGAGTCAGAGGCAAAAGCCAACCTTATCTCGGATATTGATCGTTTTATAAGTGAGAAAATAATTCTAGCAGATAAGGTAATTGTGAAGCATGCTGTAACCAAAATTAGGGATGGTGATGTTCTTCTCACATATGCATCATCATCTGCTGTTGAAATGGTATTATTGCATGCTCATGAGCTTGGTAAACAGTTTCGAGTGATGATAGTGGATTCACGTCCAAAGCTTGAGGGCCAAATGTTGCTTCGCAGGCTTGTAGGGAAGGGTCTTAATTGTACATACACTCATATAAATGCTGTTTCTTATGTCATGCATGAAGTCACTAGAGTATTTTTGGGCGCATCGTCGGTGTTGTCTAATGGAACGGTATACTCAAGAGTTGGCACAGCATGTGTTGCTATGGTAGCCCATCAGTTCCGTGTCCCAGTGTTAATATGTTGTGAAGCATACAAGTTTCACGAAAGGGTTCAACTTGATTCAATTTGCTCTAACGAACTTGGTATGGAAACAGTTTAATGTTTAAATCGGATTGCCTGCCCAAGAAATGGCAGAATATCATGATTCTAATATCTGCAATTGCTGTCGCATATCATTATAGGTGATCCTGATGCTATTTCCAGGGTTTCTGGTAGAAAAGAAATTGATTCTTTGGATGGTTGGGCCAATAGCGAGAATCTACAACTCTTGAACCTGGTGTGAGTATGATTCTGATGTTGACTTTGTGAATTTTAAATGATGCTGTTGATTAGTGTTATGCCGGCTCACCTTTTGCATTTCCATTGCGACAGTTATGATGCAACACCTTCAGATTATGTATCAATGATTATAACTGATTATGGCATGGTAAGTTGGATCTTATTTGTTCTGCCATGCGGCAAGAGTAGGTTTTAAGCTATAATTATACTGTGAGAATTCACTTATAAATTGTTTGCCTCAGCAAGTTTGCTCGTTATAGATGGAATATAGATAGTCGTTCATTACCTTAATAATTTTTATCGAACCATATCATTTTAGTTGAAAATGCATGTATGGTCTTGCGTCTGTTGCTTTAGGGTTTGGATGCATCACAGACTGATTCAGCTTGTAATTGCTTTAATGTCAATGTGAAGATTGTTGAAAGTTGGTGCCCAACTGTGGGTCTTTTGTTGACTCCACACTCATGAAGCTCAACTCTCTAATTTGGTTGTATGTGTCTCTGTTGTAAATATTGATCTGTTTTTTAAACTAAACAATAAGCTTTTGTCTCTCCTTGGTTCTTTCCAACTGGGTGGCCAAGTTGCTTCATGTTTCTCTTTTTTGATTTCTTTTATAGTCTGCAGTTCTCATTTCTGTGAATTTTTCATATGATGTGTTTAGATCCCTCCTACAAGTGTTCCTGTTATTGTCCGAGAATATCGCAGAGAACACTTGTGGATATAGAGAGATGGCAATGCAAATCATTCCGGGAGTCTTGGTTAGAGATGAAAAGTAAATTATGAGCCCTTCTGCTGCAGCTTTGCACCATATATTTCAATCCGTAAAATGTGATTTTCAACATGATTCTTATTGTACCCTCTTCCTTGGAATAATCTTTTATGTGTAAACATGAACTGATTTCCATTATTTGCTTGACCCTGACTCTGTGAAGAGTGCGAATATTCCGCCTCTCCGGGCAGATTTTTGTGTATGATGTGATGAGTTCTTTCAATCTCCTTGCGGATGGTGGAATAAATGTGTTTTTGTGTCCAGAAATGCTTATGGCACGGTTGGTATGCAGAAATGCATCGGAAATGGAAATGAACATTGTCAAGTTCATTTCAAATTATCAAGTTGGTATAACTTCGATATGAGAATCTCATTTTCACAGGAATTCCCATTTTCAAGATTATAGGTTTAGTGCCTTCTGTCTTTCTTAATGGATTTAATCATTCTCAACCCATCAAAAATGAATGCTATATTCTTCAAATTTAATAAAAGAGATTGATATTTCTAAATATTACATTTTAGTAATATCAAAAAAGTATTCTAATATGAAGTATTATCAGAATAACAATCAGAAAATTAGGGGGAAAAAAGGAGTAAATGTGCGTTTCGAACATTAAAAATATAAATTAGGGGTTGGCTGTGGTTTGATACCTATGATTTTTACCTAACATCCTATCTCTCCTTAAAAAATTGACACATGTCTAAATATTTTTTTTAAGTTAATAGTAATTAAGTTAATTTACTATACTAATATTCTTTTATTAAATTATAAGCAAAATAGTGTAAAAAAAATTTAAAAGTAAAATAATTTTTAATATGAAATATCTTAAATGTTCTTATTAAAAATTACTATATAATTAAAACAAAATTAAAATATAATTACCTAAATAAATAAAAATAATAATAATTTTTTGAGAAACCATTACAACCCACCATCCCAATTCTGTTCTTCAAACCCC
>JACGDI010002003.1:788892-801296 GCA_014898725.1 Jacaranda copaia
GGGGGGTTTTGAATCTGGTTGGGGAGGTTCGAAGAACAGAAAACTTTTTCCGTCTTTGAATCTGCTTGGGGTGTTTGAAGAACAGAATTGGAAAGGGGGGTTGTAATGTTTTTTCAAAAATTTATTTTTCTTAGATAATTATATTTTGATTTTTGTTTTAGTTCTCTATTAATATTTTATAAAGACATTTAAGGTATTTCATATTAAAAATTATTTTATTTTTTATTTAATTAAAAAATATTAGTATATTAAATTAACTTAATTACTATTAATTTAAAAAAGATATTAGGACACGTGTCAATTTTTTAAGGAATGTAAAATATTAGGTAAAAACCATAGGTATCGGAATGTAGATAACCCCTATAAACTAAGGGTGTTGAAAAATTGTTCGTACTTTTTGAAAAAGTTAGATAAATATACAAGAATTCTAACAAAATAAAAATGAAAGCATTACAATATATTTTTAGTTATTTATTTTGAAATCATTTTGAAGAGGTACGGACATAAATTAGTTCGAATTGCATCAGGTATTACCATTACTATGATCATTATCCCTAAATCTCGGGAACACACCAAATGTCTATCCAGCTTGCAAATATAAAGACATAACATCAGACCATTGCATATATTTGATTCTGTGTAAATGTGGCTTATATGCCATAATAACAAATGTTAATTGTTTTCTGTCTTAATGAAATTTCAAATTTATTTGGATGCAACTATGCTATTCTTTGAGAACAACACCTTTCCCATTAAGGGGAGAGACAACCCCAAGAATCACAAAACCAGCCAAAACAACAACCAATATCCCCAAAGAATTCACCAGCAATGCCTCCGTCGAGTACCGTGATATTATCTTATTTGTTTGAAGAAATGTAGCCTTCTCCAGAAAACCAGTGGTGCAGGTAGCTATAGCTAGTGCATAAATGTAGATTCCGAAAAACACATGCCACGGCAACAAGCTTGCACGACTGTTTCTCGATCCACCAGGGTACCAAAAGGTTACAAATCCAGCAGCCCACTGCAGAAAAGTTTCTTGATGAAGTTAGAAAATTACTATATCTTTATGCAAATGTGAATGTAGTGATCAATTGCACCGCATGAAAGTTAAACAAGTACCTGAATTCCAAACAAGAGAAGGCAGGCTAAGCCCAGCCACGAGTGGAGACTATAGAAGTTGTCGATTCCTTTGTCAATGTGAAACTTCCATGCAGCCCATAGTCCAATGACGCTCAAACAGAAGGCCAGGAATTGCAGGAAAAGATGAACTAATTTTTTGAAGTTTTTTGTTCCTGACACAGTCTTATATGCTAGCATGGCTGCAAAAATATATGCTCAGCAATTAAAACATACTTCTGAGAGATGCAGGTAAAAATGGACAAATGAGCATCTATGAAAGGCCAGCAAGTTCACATACAGACAGATATAATCAAAGAGCATGTCCAAGAGAGAAATAAAACAAGTGAAAATTTGAGGTACGTGTCCAAACAAAGTGCAAGGAGACAGAGAATATGATGAGGTGGGTGAAACTGAAAGTGGGGAAGTGACAAAAATGTTCATCCATTTCGTTACTTACATAGAAAGCATCTGTCTATCTGCAGTATCCAATTTTGTCAGATAAACAGTATTTGTGCACAAAATTCACACTACAGCAGAATCAGCTAATTTCCAAAAGTTTAAAAACAGATATGAAGGTCACTATATCTACATAATTTATTTTTTTTTTTACAGAATTCACTTCTTCATTTAACCTCTCTGTTGACTGTTGACTGGCCTTTTCAGAAGCTGTACCGGAAGAAAACAAACTGATGGTCCCTTTGGCATATTCGAAAACCACAGATGTGGGCTTAACAAGCACAAACTTTCAGCATAGCCCCTGGTTGAAGAGACCAATGACTTATATTTCACGAACAAACAATTTTTGTTTTGAGTACAGAGCAAGCATTACTTTTGGGGAAAGCCAAATGCTAACCACATAGAATTGCACAAAGTCTCAACCAAACCATACAACATCACATCGACTAACACATACACTTCACCAAGAAATTACTATTTTTCAGGACAGAACAACATATAATATGACTATCCATACAAGCTTCTCTTGATTTACTAACAACCTTCAACTGCAGTAAGGCAATTCAGTAAATGGTGCAGTCAGTTAGGTTTCCTTAGTCCAGCAAGCTAATTGCAGCATCCAATCCAAAACTTGCACAATTTTAACTCATATGGGCGGCCCTCCAGATTGTGATTAAATCAATACATTAAAGGACCCTTCACATAAAGCAAATTGATAATGAATCATACATAAACACAACAAATAACAAACCAAAATGTATTCATTGGATGGCTATCAACTGACTCTTCTTGATTTACACTTTTATTATGCAGAAAAAAGTAGGAGCATATAAGTATGAACTATTTGATGTAATATCATATATTGGAGCTCATTTGTGCCCTACATTGTGTTCATACCTTCGCCGTTCAGAAGCACAAGGCCGATAATCATTAATACAGGATGAACCTGGAAACAAACAAAGAACCCATTCCATTCAGTACAATATTTAGGCAATAACAAACAAGATCATACTCCTTTCAAAAACCCAAAAGAACGAAAAATACATCCAAACCCAAAAGAAGGAAAAATCCATCCAAACTTTTTAAACCCAGAAAAAGAAAAAGGAAAGAACTGGAGTTTACGTTAAAAATCAGATCTTTATTCTCGGATATGAGAGCCAAGCCGCCTCTGTAATTCACGGTCCATGTCAATACCAATGCAGCTACTGCAATCCCGATTATTCTAACCACCTGAAAGATCGGGAACCGTACTACCGGCACAGCCATCCGAAGGTCCTAGAAAACAGAGAATCTGGTCGGTCAATTATAGAGAATTTAGAGGCAGAAAGGATTGAGAACGACGGTTTTACACATGTATTCAGATCTCCGTCAAGAAAAGAAAAGAATAGACTGTGCCAAGGGCCTAGAGCAGAGAGAGAGAGAGAGAGAGAGAGAATAGACTCAGCGCTAAGGAGAGTTTACTTTTGACTTTCAATGGGGAATGCGAGGTGGAATAAGAGATTGTTTGGTACGAGGCAAATGCAAAAAGGAAGCAAAAAAAATAGTAGAAAATTCTATGCGTTGCGCGGACTCTGACCCTACTGGAGCGACTTCAACCGGAGCAACGTCGATTATACCAATTTTATCTTAAACGACGGCGTATTGGAGCCATCAAGAAAGAATTCAGAACAGTTTGGAGCAATCCTCTTTAAAAATAAAAAAGAAAAAGTGTTTGGTGCAATAATTTTTTTAAGATAATGAATAAAGGTTAGTTGAGTTAAAATATTGTTTCGCAGGGGATGTTTCAAAAGGGTGAGTGGGTGAGAAAAAAGAATGTATAATTTCATAGCTCTTAATTTCTCAGTATGAACTATATTGAATATTGTCAAAATATTGTGCTACTAATATGCATCCATAAAGAATTTTGTCATGAAAATTATATTCGTTGTTTGAATTTTTATTTTAAAAAAAAATACCTTAAAAAATAAATGATAGACAATAGAGATCTCATATATATAGGTTATATTTGGTCAGATATGACAATGAGTGCCGGTAGATTGGGCCCCCAACCTAGATCCGCTCCTAATAAAGCGGGTTAGGAGTCAAATAAACAAATTTCGAGGTGAGTTGCGGTTCTAATTTCATGGACCTAGCTGAGTCCAAAGCGAGTTATGGAATTAAGTAAACCCGTCCTTCATAATAAATATATATAATATAATAAATATATAATATAAAAAAAGAAAAAAATAAATAAATATATATAATATATGTACATAAAATACTAAAAATAAGATATATAACAGCATATTTATATTTCATTAATAAATAATATTTTTGTACTTGTTCAATCATCATAAAAATAATGGAAAATATACTAAAATCAATTAATGTAAAATATTATATTTTAAATTTTAAAAAATAGTGTAATAAACTTATTGTATATTGATTCTAATTGTCTATACATGTATGCATATTTTTTTTGTATATTTATGTTAATTAATTTTGAGTACATAACTTATAAATTTATACATTTTAATGAAAAAGAAAAAAGAAAGAAAAACGGGTTTGGCAGGTTAGACCAACCATGTTAGGAGTTTAAAATAAAACATGACGAGTTTTGGATCATAGCAAGCCTGCCTTGTGCCCCCCGTTGCCATCCCTATGTTTGGTTGCAAATTGTTAGTTCATTTTTTAACTCCCAAAATATAAATAAATAAATCATACATACTTTTCAACCCCACTATCAGAACACACCCAAAAAGATACAAAATGCCTTTCCAATTTATTTCCTACTCATTTCCCAATATCTAGTCCTTTGATGCTCTCATTTTTTGTCCCTCTTACCCAGAATATATACACATATATAAATAATTTTGAAACATTAATTTCACCCAACTAACCTAACAAAAAAGTTATTGATGAGATATCTTGTCTCCTTCCAAAACACAACCGAAGAAACAATTTTCTCCCAAAATATTCTCCATCTACCGCTCAAACTACAAATAAACAACAATTATATTCTCCAACCTCATTTCTTAAAAATTATTTTTTCAAAATATTTTGACAAAATACTTTAATTTACAATCAAACTTAGCAATAAAATTTCATATCCGCGGCTTCATAAGAAAATATATTTTAACCTCATATTATGTGTGCCCGCTATAAACTTTATACGAGCTTTTTTCATTTTCCAATGAAAGTTTTGGTTCTTAAGAAAAAGGGATCGTTCCCATTGATATTTAGATCACCATCTTGCAAAGAGCCGACGGCATGAATAAGATCTTGAAAATCATCCGTGTCTTAAAGTAATGATCTTGAAGACTGAATCACAGGGCCAAACAATTCGGACTAATTAATTAAGTGACCATATCGAAGATATAGGCATAGCTAGGTTTGACAAAGCTTTGGAATTGGTAATAAATTAAAGTGCAAGAGGATTATAAAAATTAAAATATCTTATAAGTTATTATATTTTTTATTAATATTTGCAAGTTATAAGCTACTAAAAATAATTTTTTGAATAAGCTTCTGAGCTGTTTTGATAAAATAACATTGTGAAGCTTATAATATGTTAGCATTGGTAATATTATAATTAATATAATTAAACTAAAAAAAATATTAAAATTTTAAAAATAAGTTATAATTTCCATTTTTGGAAAGGAGTTTATATAGTTTTGATATTTTATTTTAGAGTTAGTAAGTTCATCTCTATAATTTTTATTGAACATTTTAAAATATCTTATGAACTTTTGAATAATTTATAATATTTTTAAGTATCATGTAGCTCATTCTAACATAAATTTAGTCTGATGATATAAAATTTGAAAAAACTTTGACTCTAAATTTATGATGCACTTGCTAATTTGCTAAAACAAAATAAGTTATCTATTTGAAATACTTGTTAGTTGTGGACCAATATTGATGATGATATTTCTCGTGAGGTGAATTTAGCGAGCTAGTGGAGGGGAAGCCATTTGACCAAAAAGATGAAAGGTGGATTGAATCCTATAACTTGAGAATAAACATTATGCTAGTTGAGAATGTCTTTAATTATGACTATCTTATATCTAAGTTAGTTATAATTCAATTAGAAGACAAATGAGCAAAGTAAGGGCTTAGAAGAGAGTGAAAATCGTACCTTTCAATTTAAAATGACGGTATTTATAGTGTTCATTGTCTAAGGAAAATGGTGGGATCGAAATGACCATTTCCTCCCTACTACCTAGTGAAATCTCCTTTCTCTTCATGGGGGCTCTAGGAATCATTTTAGGATTGGCCGGTACCTATGCTTTTGATTAGGGATGCAAACGAACATAGTCAAACAGAACTTTGACCATTTTTTCAAGCTTGAGCTTAGATTCAAGCTCAACGAGCTAAGGAAATTGAGCTTGAGCCCTTGTTCGGGCAGGGCTTGGCTTGGCTTGGCTTGACTCATTAGATTTGAACTCATCAACAAACTATAACCTCAAGTTTAGGCTCGAGCTCAAGCTCAAAATGTTAAATTATTTTATTAAAAAAAATTAAAATGAATATATTTTATTTTATTTCTTATATATATTACTTTTTTAAAAAATATAGGCTCATTAATTTATGAATAAGAATTAGTTAGCTCGAGCTTGACTTGAAACCCATATAAACTTAGATTGAGCTCGAACACTTTTCAAACCTGCTTGTCAAGTTCATGAGCTGACTCAGTTTATTTGCATCCTTACTTTCGATTGGTTGGAAATAAGAGGTGTTGTTGCTATAACTAATGTAGAGGTGACCAATTGATGGCGCCATAAATGCAAATAGGATAGTAGTTTGGCGATGTTAAATGCAGAAGTGACTAGTGATAGGTGCTGCAATTAATGTGGCCGTGTTCTGGAGATGATTTGGTCTTGCTCCACTAGTTGACCTCTATCTCTATGGTAAAGGGAAAATTTGGTTGTGGAGACCATGGGACAGAAGGACATCCTAATTCTACATGGCAACGATGCGGGTTTGGGGTGGGTTTGGCCCTACCTCGGGACCCGCTCGGCCTCCTAGTTGGCCCCAAATCCAGCGGGTCTAACCTATTTAATTCGATTTTTTATTTTTTTTCTTTTTTCCACTTGATTCACTCATTGTAATAGGAAATCTAACCAAAATTAGTTCATGAGATGCCAAACTTAGATGAAGATTTCATGAAAAAGTCCTAAATTTTAAGTTTAACTAATATTTATATGTATATATTAACAAATTTAATTATTTATTATTAAATTGGGCAAGTTTAATAAAACCTGTGACCCACCACAAACCCTGGTCGGGTCTCGAATGCTTGGATCCAGTACTCATCCCATTTGGGACGAGTTCAAGGTGGGCCCCCGAATTACCTGGACTCATTGCCATGCCTATTCTTGATGTTAACTGGCCTTGCTTGGGGACGATGACCTTAATCGTCAACTGACCCAGCTTGCGGTTGACAACTTCAGTAGCTCTACTTGAGGCCATGTGGAGGCTTGGGCTTAATCTTAGATACTAGGCTTGTAGGCCAAGAGTATTGGGCTCTTTTGCATTACCCATATCGGATAGGGATGGGAATAGGCTATGCCGCCTGTCAGGAGCTTACGGCCTAGCCTATTTGAGGCATAGTTTGGCCTAACTTATTTAATAAATATATCAGATTTGGACTTTTAAAAAAGCTTATTTAGTTAAAAAAGCTAAGTATAGGCTTTTAAAAAAAACATATAAAGCCTATCAGGCTGATCTATATAATTTAATTATATTATAATACATATTTAAATATTTATACTACTTATATAATTGGTTTTATATCTTATATTGATTAATTTATTAATTTTATATGGTTATATATTCTGTTATTAATTAATACATAATCATTTTATTTCAAATTTTTTATTTAACTTATAATAATGTTTGGTTATGGTTTTCTTTTTATTTAGATAAATGTATTATAATCGCCAATTATTTTACTTAATATAAATTATATAATTTTTAGGCCTATTAAGGTCTAAGCCTATTAAAAGCTTGAACTTATATAAATTTAAGTTTAATTTGAATTTTAACTAAAATAAGCTTTTTCAGGCCAAGCCTAGGCTTTGGAAAAATTTAAAAAGGTTGAGCAGGCTTTAAAAAAAAACCTATATCAGGTAATAAGCTAAACTTAGGCTTACAATTTATACAACAAGCCTGACCTATTTAAAATAAAACCTAGCCTAACATATTCCCACCCCTAATATCAAGTATGTTCACTAAGAACATTATATAAAAGTATGTTTGAAAATTAGATTAGATCGACTGGTCGAACCAATTGAATCGATGACAAAAGCCAATAGTGTTAATCGGTTAAAATCCCAATTTAATTAGTGGTGGTTCAATCAGTTGACTATAGTTCACTTATTTATTTATTAAATTATAGATAAAAAATAAAAAATGAATGCGTGTGTTTGTATATATATAAAGAGGAATTTGAAGATGATGGCTAAAAATTTTGGATTTGAAGTTTTTTGGAGCGGGGATTTGTTGAATTTAATAAAACAGCAGTTATAATTAGTTATGTCGAGTTTCTTGTTTTAGTTTATTTAATTTTCGTTTAAATCATGTTGGATATTTAGTATAAAAAAATTTGTTTTAACTTTGATTTGACACGTGAAAGGGACGATCACATGAATTGATGTTAAATAATCGTATCACTTTACTAATTGTGAAGTGGTATCCTTTCAAAAGAGCAACTTAAAAATCAGTAATAATTGAATTTTTTTAAATAATGCATATTATCTAATTCAAAATTTTCATTATTTATTAATATAATAATACTATTATATTTTAAATATATCATTAATTTATTATAACGTTGTACCATTTGAATCAATAATCCAACTATTCAAGTTAATTTAATCAACAGGGCGATAACTAATAATATTAGCAATTCTCTATTCGGTTCGCTTTTGAAGACGCGGTTATAACTTATAAAACTCTGATGTCCTTTGCTTAGCACTGTCAAAATATTGGGGCATTAATTTCGTACCAAACTTCACAAAATAATCAAAAATAGGTGCCCATATGTCATTCATATTTGCATTTTAAATCCTTTCATTAAATTATTGTGTTTAAAAAGTACACGAATCACTCGCGACTGTTAAATGTTGAGTTCTGTTGGGGATTCACTTCAACCATACGAAACCGGATTTGGAGGGAATTCTACCACTCACCGCGTCTCTTCCTCATTTTTTCTTCCACGTTTGCCCCACTTTTATCAAAATTTTCACTTTAAATCTTTTATTTTAATTTGATAAATATATATTAAATGTATTTAATTTTTAATTAATTATTTTATAAAACAGTATTTAATACATTTGGCACGTATCCGTAACATAAAATAAAAGATAAAATAATTGAGAATTTCTTTGTCTACTAGTTTTTAATATGGGTGAGCACCGTCCAGGTAATTTATATCAAATACTTAGTAGCTGTTCATTTTAATGTGATTATTTTTTGTGTGTTACTTAAGCATGCAATTTAAAATTGATCAAACTTACATATCAAGGCACACGTACCATTTGTTGGCTTGGATATGTTATTACTTCTTATAAGAAAAATAATTAATAACGCCAAAATCATCATTAATGGTATTTATTAAGAGGTAAATAATTCTTATTTTATTATAATAACAATTTTTAAAAATTTAATGGTGAAACTAATTATATCTAAATTGTTATTATTGAACTAATAATAATTTAGTGGTGAGGATCCTATTATCATAGATCATTGTAACAATTTTTGTTTTTACTCAGGGGCTGTTTGGTTTTATTTCCACACTCCATTTTCACTTTTTCTATTATTACAAAAATAAAATATATAACTTTTTACACATTTTGATACAACATTATTTTCATTTTCAAAATACATTTTCTAATAATTTATATATCTTCGTTCTCTATTTCATTATTTATATTTTTTTCCACTTACAATCTATTAGAACCAACATAATCATTACTTTTCCAACAATCTATCCAAATATAAATTTATTTTTAACTCATTTATACTAACTAACTTGTCAAATTTTAAAAATGATGAAAATAAAAAATAAAAATAAAACCAAAATGGCCTTAGTTGCTAGTTGCCACCACTTTTCGTTAATACTGGCAACTTATATACATTTCTATAGTGATAATTTATTAACTATTATTTATTATCAATTTAATGAAAATTATTATTATAAACAGTAAGAAAATTATTATTGCTAAATTTGCACAGTGATACTTTAATATTGTTACTTGACAACTTATCACTAATTTATTTTCGTATTTATTTATTTTTCCCTTCATGGTGTGTGTTGGCTGATTGAACGTAGTACAACACAGACTCTCTTTTGAGTTTTGATGAGAAATTGACCGAAGATTTCTACATGAAGAAATCATATTTACAGTTATCCATTTCCAATTCTAGAAAAAGCCAGAACCTTCTTCTTCTCCTTCGTTTTCTTTTTAGGTGGATTACTAGGAAAAGCTATTAAGTGGAGGTACAATAAGCCCTACTTAGGCATGATGCAGAAACAGGCCAAGTTCCATAATTCTTACAGTGCGAGCTTGAATTCAAAATTCTTCGGATGAGCTTAGCTTAATTTAAAAATTGTAAATTTAAATTCATATATATAATAATAATAATAATTATTTTATTTGTTTATATTTATTATATTATTGTTTATATATTATTAATTGAATTAATATATAATCTTTTATTTTATAATACTCAACAATTATTAATATTAGTAGACTAGTTCTTTTTATAAAATAAACAAATACCACTTTTTGTTAACAAAAATAATAAATCATTAATTTCTACCTAAATAGTAAAACAAAACATTTCAAATAAGAAAATAAAAACAAAGCTTAATTAGGAGTCAAGTTGAGTTTTCAAAAACTCATATATCTCAAACTCATTTCAACTCGACGTGATTTCTTGAAAAACTTTCAATTTGATAATTTAAATTTAAGTTAAATTTTATTTAAACTTTACTTGAGCTAGGCTCAAAAATTGACTTATTCATCTTGAATTAATAAATGTTATATTCAAATAGCTTGTGCTTCAAATAACTTATATTCAATTTTATCTTTTAGAGTAAAATATAGACCATAACCCCACAAGTAAAGAAAAGCATCTTCCATTTAAGTGTAATTAGTGAATAACATTAGAATCAATATTTCAAAAACGTCATTAATTTAGATGTCAACATACTTTTTTAAGTTGATCAAAAGTGGAAAAAAAACAAAAATGTTTCCGTGGTGTCATAAGACACCACAAAACAAATAATTATTTTTGGGAATAATTACACCCCAAAGCCAAAGGAATAATAACCGGGGGACCTTAATAAACCCACCCCCCGGTCCCCCCGCACGCCCAACCAAAAAAAAAGGAAAAAAAAAGGAAATCAAGAAATAAAAATATAATTATTTCCAAAAATAAATGCCTTATCTTCAAGTCAAGTCAGCCAGTCCAGTTGCCTCATTTCCAAAGCTTCAAAGTTCAAAAAACAGCCCACGCACACCGTGGCATTACAATGAAAGTATATTCTCTTACTAAAACCAATTATATTACGTAAATACCCCCAGAATTCTCACACTTTACATACTGTGCGCAGCTTGTTGAGCGGGACCTTCAGCTCAAGGGTAATTTCGTCCAATAAGTATGAATCTTGCCAAACCCCCCACGTTGTTCACAGAAAGGCGGCCCTATCAAATACCGGAAATGTCCCAACCAAACGGCTATAAATAAATGATAATCACGGGTAAAGGAGTAATTTTAGAAAAAATTGCATAAAATAGGAGAAAAATAGAAGAACGTGAGTGATCCGCGCACACCACGAAAGGTGGCTCTGCTAAAAGGCGAAGAGAGAGAAAGAAAGGTAGAGAGAGAAAGTTTGTTTCGAAACGTTACCGGATTTAACCACATCGTATTCGCCGGAATTTGGGAACTCTGTTCGCGTCCGCCTCAGGGTTCCCTCGAATTTAGGGTTTGTTTCATATCTTATTACTTAAAATCACTGCTATAATCACTGGAATCTTTTGATCGAGTTGGGTTTGCGTCAAAAATGTTTACACCGCAGAAGAAGCTTTGGCCGCTGACGTCGAGGAGTGAGTCGGGCCAAAAGAATGGGCCTGTATCTGTGCCGGTTTCGGGCTTGAACACTAACCTGATGAGCCCGAGGAATGGTGAGGCTAATTTAGGGAAAGGCAAGGCTGTGGCTTTGCTTGAGGGCGACGGGATTATGGACCAAGACTCGTTGACTGAGAAGGTTGCCAAGCTCGAGAATGAGGTCTGCACGTGTTTGATTTTGCGCGATTAATTAGTCCTCCTTCTTTTTATATTTGCTGTACCTTTTTAGCTGGGTTTCTGTTGTCTTCTTGTTTGGCGATCTTTATTGGTTTTCTAGACTTGGAATACAGTATTAGTGTCAGATCAATTGTAGATTTTAGAAAATTTCACTATATTTCCAATGGAGTTGTGTAATTATGAAGGTAATAACGGAATAACTGTTGCAAAACATTGTTGGACCACCAGCATAAGTTTATGTCTTGACAATTCTTCCAATGTTTTAACAAAATAGCGAAATTGGTGATGGCCAAGCACTCTATCTGTGAAACTATTAGGCTGGAGTGGAAATAGAGAAAGGACTCATTCCGTGGCGGAATTTAGAGGCCACATGCTGCTAAATTTCCAGTTCGCTTTCATTGAGATGGTTTTACATTCTTTTCCAAGTTTTGAGTTGCATGGTTGTTAGAGGAGCCTGGATAAATCTTGAATAAACACTTTATTTGGGATTGCCTCGTCTAAGATAACAAGCTTCACTTATTCTGATGAGTAGTCAC
>JACGDI010002003.1:805650-820855 GCA_014898725.1 Jacaranda copaia
GAAAAAGAAAATGAAAGAAAAATCATTAACGTGGTTACAACTGAGTATAACGTGTGAATTTGTTTTGCATGCAACATGCACATTCTGTAGATGCAGTTAGACTTAACTTGAATTTGTTTTCTTGGTATGCTGGGTGAGCGTAGTAAGGAAGCACAGCTGTGGGTTCACTGTAGTAAGCATCTTAGTCCAGCTTCAAACTGTTTTGCTTGCTTTCATGTCAAGTCAGAAATTTCGTTGTTGGTGTAAGCGTCCACAAATGGTGGTTGTGATTTCTGTTGGTCAAGAACTAGGAAAATCAATTCCTAGTTAATTGATGAGCTGAGGTCCTATTTTGTCTGACCCTGTTAATAGCTAATATCATCTTTGTCAAAATTTTCCTTGCTTTCAGCTTTGTTTGTTAGGAAATATCTACCTGTCGGATACTTATGGAGTTTTTAAAATTTTCTTCTCAGGTCGGTTGGAACAGTGGCTAATGGATCCTTACCTCAAGTAAGGAAGGGCAAGGAAAAGGAAACCAACCAATTGCCTCAAGCTAACCAATCTGAAAATGTTGAAATTGGTGGAGCTTCAATGGAAGACATCAATGAAGCTGGAGCAGCAGCCACACTTCCCAGTATATTAGGGGGTGGAGATGGTGGTGAGCCTGTAAGAAGCACTGGGGCTGCCAGCGAATTTTCTGCAGACAGTCCTGTGAGCACTCTTTTATTCTCTCTCTCCGCAAGTGCATGCGTGTAGGAGCGTTCAGCTTAGCTTGCATAGTTTCTTTTTTGTTTTTGCCCTGTGGAAGGACCACTTCTTGTTTGATCATGCTATGAATATTATTCGATGTCGTCTTTTCTGGGGTATTGCACTTACAGTTTTTACAGTATTTGTTGAGTTCCTAACTTTTTTTTGTTGCATGAACAGTTCAAAAATGCGGGAGGCAACCATGGCGGGCATGTCGACACAGCAAACATTTATGTTGATGACATCGTTTTGAGTGAGGAAGTGAATGGAACAGCAGAAGTAGACAGGGAATACACTGCTGAAGATTTCAAAACTGAGAGCACTGGGGAAGATGACGATGACAATAATGATGGGGATGACAATGAGGTTGATCATCCTGGTGAAGTTTCTATTGGAAAGAAGCTCTGGACTTTCCTCACCACATAAAAAGTCCATCTTCTTCTTGTCTTAACTGTATCAACATTTTAGCTTTCTTTTTGTGGTTGAGAATTTTCTTCTACTTAGTTGTGTGTATTAGTTTGCAAATATCACTTAAAAACACAGAAATCTATTCTGGGTGGAGGAGTTGAATAGTTCCCTTCCTTGCCCACTAGGATGTTGGGGTTTGCTAGTGTCTAAAACTATGTAGATGTATAATGTAGCATTCTTGAACAGTGCACCTATTGACACTGGGACTTGGTTTCTTCTTTTTTCTGATATTGCGTGTATTAAAGCTATGTCTGCCATTCGTGAAACCGTTGGCAACGACGTTGGTTTTTAATTATGGTAATAATGCGTGCATAAAATCTACAGGATAGCTTCTATTTTCAACACTTTTCTCTGACCTTATATCGCCCCCGTGAATTTGGCAAATTTATCTGGGAAAAAGAGGCAGCACAGATTGACGTCAACAATATCTAGAGGTAGCAATGCGTCTAGGATAAATTCCGCCGGTTGGGTTTTTGTTTTTGAATTCAGACTTGGTTTGAATCCGGTTCGTACCTTAGACATCTTCATACATATATTCTTAATAATTATATGTGAAATCAAACTCGGAAACAATATGACATTAAACATCATTAATTACATGCAATTGTAACCGAAAGATCTACACAGGTAAACATATGGAGTGGCTAAACGCAACAATTATTTAATTGATTACTAAATTCTTGGAATAACTGAGTATAAATATTAAACTTGGTCTAGAATCCCACCAAAGAGTTCATCAGACCATAATTGACAATACTGACAATAGCACTGAAACTTGGTCCAGAATGAAGTACTATTTTAGATCATAATGCTCCCAAACTGCAAAATGTAATGTTCGTCTTAAAATGAGTGTCAGAAGTCCAAGCTGTAAGATTGTGTTGCATTGGTTATGTAAAGATCTTTCTCTAAGACGAAGGGTGGTGGCGTGGTAACTGCAGCTCTCTGCTGAGTATCAGACTGTGTTGTGGTCATTTGGATATGATTTTTCATATCCCTGCATAAAGTTTAACAAGAATCAATCACCAGTTCATTTTAGAAGAAAGAATGTTTGGGCCACAAACAATGGGAAGTTTTTGCTTACATGCAACGAGGAAGAGCGCAATTGGAATCTGTGCAATGTTGCGAGTGAAAATATATCAAGAACCAGGTTTTCTTACAGGGGCTGCAACCGCCAGATGCGTGAAGTCCACATTGGCTACTGTGGTGAAAAAGCTTTTTAACATCAAAGCATTTGGGATATGAGCAGGGGCATGCTCGGCAATGATTGGCATGATCTAGAAGATCAAGGATCGTTCTAACCTGCATAACATTTCTGTTAAATTACTAAACCTGCAAGACTTCACAAATATACCACTTTTGGAAACTCTATTGCTCCAATTGAAAGACAGCAGTAAAACAAGTAGAGGAAAACACACTAGATTTCCATGATTTCTGTATTTTAACATTCCAAAATTTAATCTAATACACAGCCTCCATCATAACCACAGTTTGGATTTCCCAAGTAAGCTTAGTATTATGTTTTCAAATAGTTTGAAAAGGAATATGAAAGATATCAACATACCTCAGGTGCTGTCTGCTGCTGCGTCTGTTCACTAGTTTTTCCATTATCAGCTTTCATTAAGTGCCGAACTAACTTATGAACATGACATCCATCCCCCTCCTTTTGGTAGCACGCATTGCAAACATGAAAGCCAGAACAGATCTCACAATGCCATTCCACCTTGGCATCCTGATGACAAATGCTGCAGTTGGCTTCCATAGTTAATGCAGTCATTTCATGGAGATGATGCAGGATCATCATAGATGAATGCTTAGCACGACGAAGTGTGTCAAAATGATAATGATTTTTCTGACAAAAGTTCAAGAAAGAGTGTCTATTGTCAAAGAGATTGTTGTCTAATAGGATATCTTTATCCTCAGTATCAGCAGTAACATCTGTCACTGGAATCTGAAGGGCCAGCACCCAAAGAGAATGAGAAAAAAGAGTTAGGGTTGTCACATGCTGGCCAATATCGAGCAGTCAAAGACAAGAAATTTCAAGCATAAAAATATACCTGACACAGCTGGTGTTTCTCCCCATGGATGCTAGTATGTGTTTCAAATCCTCTGGAAATTTGCTTGAGTTCAAGGCATCTGAAATTCAGACAAGAGAATAAATACTATGACGGGCTCATGGGAAATGTGATAAACATGTATGGTGTGTGTTGAGTGCTATTTAGGCAAAGAAACATTTACTATGCAATTCTAAAATTCTAAACACTACAAATACCACTCACAGTTGTCAAGCGCAAAGTGCACTACAACGCAAAGGTTTCTTGGGAAAATAGTGCATAACACAACACGAAGCAATCATTTTATCGAAATAAAGCACACCATATGAAAATATTTTCCATCTTTCTCATAATATAGCTACATACCAAAAATTCCGGGAAATCTAAACAATCGTTAAACATATAAACAACTAAACATAAAAAATAATAGTACAAGATAATTGAATTGTTCAAGAAATACAAACAACAAATTCAAGTCAGGATTTCATAACAATTCCAATATCTAATCATCACCACTGGAATGTCCATCCACTTGAGAGTAATAAGACTTGGGAGTTATGGTTGTTGTGGCGGTGGTGGCAGCAATAGTGGCAGGGGTAAGACTTGAGAGTAATAAAAGAATGTAGGTGTGCAGCTTTTGTTTTTGTGAGAATAAAACAAACCTTACTTTCTAAATTTATAGCATCAAACTCTAATATTGGTGAAGTTAAAAAAAAACACGTGCCTTGGACTGCGGGCTATAGCCCAAAAGGTGAATGTCTTGGGCTTTGGATTATAGCCTAAAAAGTGCGTGCTTTGGGCTTTAGCCCATGGCCCAAAAAGCACACTTTAGTGAAACCCACAACACAAGCTACAAGGTGCAAGGAGTACGCCTTGCTGTGCTACATGCTATATTGCATGCAGCGCCCACTTTTTAGGAGTATAATACTACCTTCTAGGTCATTGGAATTAAACTGACACAAATATAGAAATCCTACAATGCTTCTCTCATAGTTTACAAATACTAAATGATATAAATTTTTGCAGGAATCTCCATGGCATGAACATTATGGATCCCGAGCTGTGAATTTAAGAGCATTTAATTTCAGCAACAGCTATTTTCAATTTTAATTTCTTAAGAGATAATTCAATGCACTTGGTGTTTCTCCTCATCGGAATTTGCTTGAGTTTGATGCATCTGGAACTTAGACAAGATAGTAATGCTATGATAGGCTCATAGGCAATATTCCTATATGATATATGTGTTTGGCATGAATCTTCTACTCATGAATACTATTGATTGCATACTACAAATTTAATAGCATTTAATATTGAGCAGTATATGTTTCATTTCTAATTTCTTAAAAGACAATTTAATGCGAAGTGTCAAATAACATTTGGAACAAACAGCTATTTCATCTAAGTTTGAACAAGTTAACAAGAAGATAAAGATGGTAAAAGATTGCATATGGCAGATAATAATAATATCAAAAACCTGACAATGCTCCCCAAATGAATATCATGTTCTGAGCTTAGAGCAGAAGAAAAGAAATGTCGTAGAAGGTAAGAGTCACCTGCTACATAAATGAAAATTCCTGCATTGGTTACAAGACCAACAGCTTCCAGACAGAATTGCTTCTTGGCAGCTTGTGCAAGTGCACTGCAAGTGGACAACGAAGAAGTCTTCCTTTACAGGCAGAATGGCATGGCGGAGCTATCAATGGGAGGAGAAGCAGAGCGAGATAAAGTTAGTGGGGTAACACAATATAATCAAACTTTACAAATAGTGATTTTCAAAGTGATAAACAGTAGAAACCTAATGAAAAAAGTGAGAAAAGTTCAGCGGACTTGTTGAGGTGGTAATAGAATCAGATTCCAACTATAGCACTGCCATAGGTGTAGACTGGAAAAATAATGCATCTTGAGTACATAATGGCATATAAAATTAATTTGGAAATTTAATATTGACATCTGAATAGATGATTAGGTGTGTAAATTGTTTGCTGGTGGCTTTTAGATTGTTGTACTTGGTCTGTTACGCAGTTGGAAGGACAGAAGCGTGAGGGACAGAGTGTTAAAAGATCAAGAACTTAAATTAATCAGGTTCTGAACAAATCAAGAGTGTTGTTCACGAGAAACTGACAGAGATTGGATTAGACCAAGGTGAAAATTGCGAAAGGCCATAGGCTTTGAACTAGATGGTCTTTTCACGCACTCAACTCTTCCCAGCTAACATTGATAAGAAATCATAGATTTAAGAAACAACTGGGAAACCAGATGACACTGGAAATTTATAATGCACGTGAGCACATGGCAAGAGTTTTTAAAGAAACATACCTTTTCCATAACTAGATTATCTTTTGTTGTATCAACAGAAAGATCACTATGTCCCATTGATTTCAAAGTTCTTTTTTTCATTTGATTTTTCAACTTTCTCTTAGTATCTCCTCCACTGTCCTTTTCGATGGTTTGTATCATATCCTCAATGGCACCAGACCAATAATCTCCTTCAAAATAAGGTAATCGAGCTGCTGTCATCTTACAGTTGCATTCTTCACTTGGAACAAAGAAGTGATCATAGAAATTAGTATAATCCACCACAACATTTTCTTCCTTAGCTTTTTTGAATGTCTTCTTGTACCTGCACGTGCAGAAATTGTTAGGGCAAACATGATATAAAATGAAGCTTGCCAACTTATAGAAATTCAATCTAAATTAAGTGTGTAATAACTATTATGCTCATTCAGGAAAATACGAAGCACTGCTGTTATGCAAATAGTCCTAGTCAAAAAGTGTGAAAAAATGTGAATTTCAATTTTCCATGCACGGATGACATAGAGGACACTTTTATGATATGCACATACAAAACTATCACAATGCATTGTTATAGAAGAGGGATCCGGAAAAGGAGGGAACAATGAGATACCATTTTACCAGCTTATATAGGCTTGGTCTTTTCTGAGTCTCAGGATGACTATATAGTATGTAGTCTTCCCCTCTTAAAGGTGGGCAAGCCCATAAGTAGCAGGTAGTAAAACCAAGATGCTTGCAGTAATCAAGATATCCAATCTGCAATGGTGCCAGCAAAACAAAAATGCAAATAGCTCAAATGATTCACAAACTTCATCAGAAATTTGAATTGACAAACAATGAGTAGAAGGATAGGGAAATTCAGGACTGGCTGATTACCAGTATTTCTTGATATACCAGGGTACGCAGAGCCACACCAGCAACAGTTTTTATGTCAGGTCTAAAATACTTCACTGAATCAAGATATGAAATATATATAGAACGGCTATTTGGGTGCCCACATTCTGATCCAAACTCTTGGACGTACATAGCAAAGAGACATACATCTACACCTTCAACTTTTTGGAACAACAGGATCACCTACATGGAAAGCATTGCTGTTTTATGGAGGGGAAAAAAAAATAGAAAGAAAAAAGAATGTGCGTGTTAGTCCATGTTTGTATATATGGAGTTCTGCTTTCCTATCTGCCCATCTACACACACTCACACACCTAAAGAGAGAGAGAGAAAGAAAGAATGAAAAGAAAATTAACATTCTTATCAAAGTATGTGTACTACTAAAGCCTCCATTATCCCCTGTTCTACCTCGATTTAATTTTACAGTCTGAGTATTCTATATGCCATATTAATAGCCTCATAAACTTGTATGAGTTTTGAATATTCTGCACACGCCTTAATAGCCTGGACAAAGAAGTTCTGGTGCATAGGATAGGAGAAGAAGACAAATTTCAATTCATCATCAACAGATGCCAGCCAAAGGTTCGAAAAGAATTATTATGATTAATGAGTGAATCAACAAAAAACTGGAAGAAATAATCTTAAAAGAATCCAAACCCTATTGGTAGAACAATGAACAAGCAACATATTCATAAGAGTTGCTAAATCAAACCTTAGATTTATATGGAAACTCTGTTGGATAAGTTTCACCATGAAGAATATCTAAAAACTGCTGCTTCACTTTTAATTGTTTATTGACAGCTAAAACCACTCTAACTGTGAGATCTGCTGCTCCAGGTGCCTGTTAAAATGAGAAACATGTCATGGAAATGAGAAGCAATAAGAGAAAAAATCTTAGACACGCACACATTCTTGAAATGATACACCATCATCATTGCTAGATCATAAAATTTATGTCTGGCTCTACCATGTTTGGTTGTAAAGACAGAATACTACAGTAGGAGAAAAGTAAAATAAAAAGGTTTTAATGGATTCAGTAAAATACTAATGTAGGGGCCCATCTGCAACTTTTTCCTGTTTAAGGCTTGACCTGATTGTGCTCAACTTCAACATAGTCAACTCATTTGCTTGTAAGCAATGGATTCAGTAAAAAGCTTTTTTAATAATGATGGAAAAGTTGCAAGACTATAACTTGGTCAAGTCTGGTATAACTGTCTCCCAAATATCTTTTTCATGAAAGCCCTCCACAATTCTACACTTGAATGATTTGTCCAACTTTCTATTTTTCTCTGGAGCAAAGGGGAGATAGATTCAAGAAATACTCCCAGTCCAGTCATTTGGTTGCAAATTTGATTAACCAAGCCTACATTTATTATCAGTATTTTCTATTCTCTTGTAATTCAATCTACAGTTAAGAAGTTGAAGGCCATATTCGATAAAGCTAAATGTAAGAAATAAACGTTCACTTAGCATAAGCAGATGTAAAAAGTTGTTCAATATTCATCATGCCAAATCAATTGCTTACCTCTTCAAGGGGCTTTCCTAAAAATTCTGCCCTCTGTTTCCTGTCTTGCTCGAGGCTCTTAAAAAGTTTTTGCTCTATATAATCACTAAGCTTGGTTCTAGGGAGATCCCGTGCCCCAGAAGCCGGAGGGATTGAAACATGCTCTTTTTCTCCTATCTCAGCTAATCGGCACAATGGACAAATGTAGCTCACTGTCCCTTCCAGATCTCGTTCAGAATTATAAAGAGCACAAATCTGATGTTGCCAGCGTTCGCATTTGTCACACCGTACCCACTGCAAGCAGAAAACGGTTACTAGGAAAAATGAAGAACACTTTGGAATCAGCAAAAAAAAACACCAAGGAGATTGATCTCACTGCTTCTCCAAATTCTTCAGTTTTTTTGCCCTTGTGAAGTTTTGCTTTGGAAAATGAGAGCCCTCTGAATGAGATTTTACCACCACGAGATTGCCTGAAGCAAGAGGTGCAAAAGCAGTGTTGTGCGCTCCTTTCATCTAGTGTCCAATAATAAGTGGACATGTGTTTGATTAGAGCTCCACAAGATGAACAATACATAGGCGGACCAGTAAATGTCAGCCCATCCAAAGCACATAATTGACATGTATTTGCCCCACAAGTGTGCGCATTTCCACTTAATTCGTTCCCAACATTCTATTTAGCAAAGAGAAAACATGAGAGACAGACAGAGATCAGGATCATCATTACAACATCTAGTTGTCATATTTGTCAAAAAATGTAGCAAATCTAAGAAGTTGTGCAATGGAAAACAATATATATTTTACATACCAGGTTGATACATTGATTCAGACTACGCAAGTGCTCTTTAATTTGATCAGTTGTGAAGGAATCAATTAAAGAAACACCTGAACTTTCTGAATCCTCCAACTTTGTTCTGGATTGATAATCAGATTTAGCTGAATCACATTTTGCATCTATACTGATGCGCTCAGCCTCAGATATAGGTTTGTTGCTCTCTTCTTGACCAATTTGTGGCTCTTCAGGATGAACAGAAATACCATCATAATTCAATCTTTGGCAACTAAAAGTTACGTTGCTTTTGACCTTGACACAGCCCATGTCCTGCAGTCTATGAACACATTCTAACTCTTCAGAGGGAGAGAAGGCATCAGCATTAGCCAGCTTCTTGTTATCAAGAGCATCATTAATAGTTAGAACACTTTTCCCGAGGCTGTCCTTGAATCTAGGAATTTCCTTGTTAACTGTGGCCAAGTTTCTAGGGCCTTCAGAAAACTGCCCCAGGCCAAAGGGTCCATCAATTTCCCGAATGCACACATTTAAACTGTTCACCACACCATTATCAGCAGTACCATTGCCAGTTACACCTGTTGTTGGGGCTTCCTTGAATCTAAACGGCTCCTTCTTCATCTTCATTGTATCTTTTCCATCATCCGTTAGACCTCCAATCCACTGATCTAAGTATGGAAAGACAACCACACCTAAAGACCAGTCGTCATGCAGATCCATCTTCATACGTTTAGTAGGTTGAGTGTCCTGAATAATGTAATCCACAGGATGAAGATCTGAATATCTTTTTGGATTTCCTGACCCTGAGGTAATTTTCTTAACAGGACACGACTTCAAAGAAGTCCCTGAGTTAATTTTCTTATTATGGCACAACATATGTACTGGCCCGCAAAGGTTACAAACTGTGTTATGACAGTTATCGAAGTGGGATATCAAAATGCTGTACTTTTCACATTCACAATGGTTCTTACAACATGTCAAATGCAAGTGATCCACAAATTCCTGTTGGCTTCTACAGGTGTCCACTAACTTGCTTTTGTGGTCAAAATATGACCATAGAATATTTTGCAAAAATCGAGTTGAATCTGTAGGTTTGGAAAACTGAGCATTACAAAATCCCTGTGGCTGAAACCCACGCATTTGTTGTAATAGTTTTGATGACATCTCTCCTGGCACTTTATTATGAAACTTTTTGTGCCCAGCAGTGTACCCATGCATCTGGGCCTTCAAAGAGATATCAAGATGTGTAGGGCTAGGACAAGGCTGACATTGCTTTGACTGAAGCGCCTGAAGTCCATACTGGGATACCTGTCCATGGCTTAATTTGGGCTTACAGAAAATCATGCTAGATAGAGCATTAGTATCTTCTGCAATCCCCAGTGAGATGTTCTCTGGCAACCAGACATTGTACACATTATCCCCAGACAAAGATTGAGCACCAACATGATCAAATTTCCGATTGTCCTCAACCAGTTTTTTGTGTTTAATCCAATCTGAATCAAACATCCAGAAAAACTGTTAGGGAGTTAAAAAGCATTTGGGAGGGGGGGGGGGCGCGGAAGAACTGGGGAGAGAGTAAATACAGCCTCAACCACTCACTGAAGTATGTTTACATTTTTATTTGGAAAGAAAGAACCTTCTTCAGCTTTAAAGATGGGAATAACAGATGATTAGGTCAATCGAGAACAGCCATATGATGAAAAATCCAAGGTTTCTCCAAGTTCCTAATGGCACTAGTTCTTGTTATCAATTAACTGTTTACTAAGTTCTAAAGCAAATAATTATATTCTAATCATTTTTTATAATCAATTTTTCAAATAGAAAAGTATAATCCATATAAGTGACTACTGTCAACATGTTAGTTAAGCTAATTATATGATGTAAGCAATATAGGAACTTTGGACCAGATAAAGAGAGAAAACAATCCTTTGTGACGATTATGAACTATTCATAACAGGAGGTTGAGAAAAAATTGAGAACAGTAGTAAAATGGCAGATGACATGGAAAAGATCTAGTCCTATCAGTGATATCATGGTAAAAGATTGAGGAAACTTCCAACTACTTAACACCGAGAATTTGGCACCGGGTTTAGGTGTAAACCCTTAATGACACGTGGCAGCATATACTTACCAGATGTTCGGCGAACAGAAGAGGTCGATCCAACTTCAAAGGGTTCCTCATCCACATACCATTCTGCATCAGAACACGCTGTGACATATGAGATCTGCCCCGGAGAAACAATCTCTCCAGAAATTTGGTTTGCATCCACCACTGAATGCATGTTCTTGCAGTTGGAAGAGACTAACAAAGAGAAACCACCCTGTCTATTATTTGAAGATTTTGCGTTTGATATTACAGGCAGATATACTTAAATTCAAGTTTGGAACATTTGATTAACATAGCTCAAAAAACTCAGAGGAAAAGTGGGGGGTAAAAGACCTACGATAAAAATAACTTGAATTCCGTCTTTCATTATGTCTGAGTGTGCTCCAGCCTGCATTGGATGCCATGGAATAACTAAAGCCAGAGTCTGATAGATTTGGATCATAAAAACCAGATGGGACCCTGGAGCCTACACTTGTCTGGCAAATAGGTGAAAATGGGGATTCATGAGAGGAAGACGCTTCACAATGCCCACAGACATTTTGCTGTGTTAGATTTTGAAATTGATGAGAGAACTCCTGGCTCAGGCAGTCCTAAAGAAATTGAAAGAATATGAGCTCAAGTATATGACATGTAAATCAAAGTCCACCAAAAATATAACAATCATCATTATTCATCAAAGGTTCAAAGTATGCAAATTAACTGGGGATGCAGTATACTATAATGTTGATAAAAAAGTTTGAACAATGTTTTATAGCAAATTCCATGATGTAGAATTGGTCCATGACATGAAGGCAAGAAACTTCATGCTGGTTTAGCATTCTATCAATACCTTAAAAGCAGAAACTTCAAACAGCCGACCTTCCATGACAGCGGCATTTTCTGATCTCTGCCTTCTCCAATCCATATTCATATTCTTCTGGAAGTTTTTTCTCACTGCTGAAGGATGTGAGACTTAAAATGTTAATGAATGATGTGAAATTTAAAACCAGAGTACATCGACATAGGCATGAGGATCGCACTTCAAGCAACATCAGCAATAATAACTTAGCTTGCATATTTCAAAACTTATGTCTTTCTTCTTGTCAATTCACTGGCATGAAGAGTAAAACTACAATTATTCTCCACTTGTTTCTCAGAAACTTGATTGTTTGGACCAATTCAGAGGAGCTAGTAGTGGCTTAAAATCTAGCAATGACCTCTATGTTCCATGATAACTATGGGATTTACAGTTCATGAATCCATATGCATCTTACAGTTGCATATTGATTCTAAAAAGGTAGGACAAAATCAAATCAAATTGAAATAATTTTCGAAAAAATAAAAGAAAAAGTAGAAACTCATTAGTGGAATTCTTCATCTTATACTGTAATGGCCTCAGCTTCAAAAGTGTTGACCCATATCATTAAATAAATTGCATAATATAATACTTTACTTTTCAACAGTTACCGTTAAAATTTGGGAAGTCAAATCAAGAACAGGACTAACGTGAAAAAGATCAAATGAACATGCGTATAAGAAAGTATCAGTCAATCCTCCATCCCGAGTCCAAAATTTCATAAGCTTACCTTTCATTGTAAAAGGAATTCTGGTGAATAGGATACATGCTCTAAAGCATAAGACAAAATTGAATATGTAGAAAACAACTGGATAATCTTTTTGACATATATACGCACAACAAAAACAGAAAGTCCAAAATCAACAGGGCAGGAAGCCCTGACAACAAATTGACCAATCCTTTATTCAAGAATTCCAAGAAATTCGCATTAGGATTTCTCAAAAACGCAATTTAAAATCCTATTAAGAAAAGGATCTCGTCAAAACTTATTGACTCCCGATTTAATTTACAAGAAAAGGAACTTCCAAGATTCAGTAGATTCAATCTATTAAAACCGATCCCATAAATCATCAAAAACCAAACACGGTACAAATTCTTTCTCAATTCTTGTTCTAATCCGTTCAATTCAAAACGTTTCTTCCCCCATTAAACAGTCCAAACATTAAACAAACTCCAGGGTTTCAGCGATGCGCGATCAACAGGCAACATTGCATGCATGTATAACCCATATGCATGTGTATGTGCATAAACTATACACTTATATACGTCGGCGTCACGGATTCCATAGAAAGGCACAATTATGAAAAGAAAGCTATATATATATATATATATTCACAAGAGGGAACATGTCAAGGCGTACCATAATTGGGGCTTAAAATAATTGTTAGGTTTTCAAGATGGCGTCAGAAATCACAGCAGTCAAACCGAAAAATACTCCTTAAGTCAGAAGAAAAAGGTAAGATAATCAAACTGGTCTACTAATCAATACTATTTATTAGGGCACATGCTGAGTTGCCCTAAGCACTCTTCTGAAAAATTATGACAGGATAATTTTTTTTAATATTTCTTTTCTTTTTTATTTATTTTATAAGTGCAAATAAATGCATGATGATTATTAAAAAAAATTAAAAACTCTAAAAATTTTAACGCACAAATAGATATTATTATTTATAATGTGAAAGGAGTTTAAAGCATTAATTCAGTGTACCCTCAGAATTAATCTTATTCAATAGCTCTTGACAGTATACAGGTATTTTTTTAACTTTTTTTCGATATCTTTCTCGCAACATTCTTTTTCATTTCGCTCTGTTTTTTTGTTTTTAATTATGTATGTTATATTTTTGTCTATTCATCATAAAATCCAAATAATTAAGTAAAATAATTGAAAAATATACAATCATACAATATAAATCAATAAATATTTTAATTTTATAACTAAAACAGTCAACTTAGATATTAAATGTGCCATAACGGGTAATCTTTCTAATAAAAACACCCCCCTCATACTTCCCAAGCAAATGGTCAAACCCAATTTTAGGGATTTGAGTGCAATTTACTATGGACTGTAGGAGAACGTTAATATTTTCTATTCAAATTTGATTCCACATATTTGTTTAATTGTTTAGTTAATTTTGAGTCGTATCTAAATTATCTTAATTAGTGTATGCCTGTTGCAGTTAAATATACATTGATTCAAAAACATTTGCATCCAAAGATCTGTAAACAATACCAACCAAATAAAAACAAGAACCAAAAAAAAGTCACAGAATACCAAGAAGAAAGAAGTCAAAGGACAAACTAACATTATCGCATATAATTTTTTAAGTCACAAAACGCCAAATGTACAGTTCTAGCGACGGCCAAGTATTGCTTAATCTCCAAATGAACTTTGGTGCGCTCAAAGTCACCAACAAAAATAAGTATGCTACATCTATCTCATTATCTTCCGCCATCCTGTGTCTATAAAGTGCAGCACATTATCCATTTTTTGCCCCTTGAACTCCTCAGGCAAAGGCAATATATTATCATTAGTGATTGAACCAGACCAACAAAAGCATTGCGGCTGTTACCCAGAAACTGTCTGAACAGTGTTCGAGAAGTTCTACAGACACATGTCTACCTGGGAGATGAGTATGGAAAAGTACCATACTGACCATAATTTGAAGAAGCATCATGTACTAGAGGGCTTCTTCTACCTCTGTCTGAAAAGGATCTCCCATAAGTAGGGCTCCAAGGTATTGATGAACTGGTTCTAGGACTGGGGGAGTAGTAACCAGATTCATAATCACTATATCTACGGAAGTGATTTGACAAAGAGGGGCTAGTTCCAGGATCACAGCCAGGAGGCCCATCGTCTTCCAAGTCCCTAGACCACCTTTGCTCGCTATAATGCCCTCTGCTTAGATTTTCAGATGATTGGTTATGTCTGCGCTCTGAGCGAATTCTAGACAGATTAAAACTTGAAGAGGGAGGTGGTGCCCAAAGTCTTTCATCGGCATTTTCTGGGATTGGAGCATTTATCCCTGGAAATTCAACAGTCATTTTCCTAGATGGCTCAGGGTAGCTTGCATCAAGAATTTCCCCTTCTTCACCTTCATCCTTATTTTCCTCGTCACCAAAAATTGTAATCCCTGAAGGCTGATCTTCAACATCTGGATCTAAGAAATTAGAACCAGAACTCCATGAGAACGAGGATAGGAATGCATACCACACACAAAATATAGTGTACATAAAGGTTGAGTCATGTCAGCATAATAACCCAACCTGTCCACCCAAACCTCAACCACCAATATATATATATTAAAAGAAAAAAAAAACAAAACAAAACAATACAAAACAAAATACTTCAACTCTACCAGCTCGGGATAAAGCACAAAATAAACCTATCACCAATAGTTCCAAACTTTTTTACCTAAATAGCCAGGAGGATATCCTATTTCTCGCATTCTGTTAAGCCATGGAGGTGGATCAAGCTCCTACAAACAAATTTGAGAACGATAAATGTAGGACACACTCACAACTGGTTCAACAGTAAATTAAATTG
>JACGDI010002003.1:820955-850203 GCA_014898725.1 Jacaranda copaia
GCTCTCTCTCTCTCTCTCTCTCTCACACACACACACACACACACACAGAGAAAGACACAGAGAGTTTTCCATCAGGTGACAATAGTCAAACCACCTGACATACTTCACCCATAAACAAACTCACTCAAATAGATAAAGGTAAAATAAACAAGGATCAGAAGAAAAAAATAAAGATAACATTAGGACTTACAGAAAGAATCTTTTCAGGGCATAATCAGAAGAAAAAAGGAAAATAAACACCAACAAACTCTTAAAGGGACTATAATAAGCATACCCATCCAAACTACTGGAACCATCACCCGAAGTCAAAGCTAAAGAATATCCACGATCATAAAGAGGAACAGAAGTGCCATCCAATGGTATAAACTCCTTACTTGACTGTATCTTTGTTCGGTTATCCACCCAAAAAGTCTACATACAAATTGTAAACTACAATAAATACAAGTTTAACGTAACACAATTTCTTGATATTAATGTAAGATGAAGAGATATTCATGGACAACCAGTTTTTTAAAGATAGGCAGAGTCGCAGACGTATATAACAACATCCATTTTAACAAGTATTATATTACTAGAGTGCCAAAGGAGATATAAAAGCTATACTCAAAGCATGCCCAGATTGAACTCTGGTCCTTTATCTGGCTAAATGGCAGGAAAAGGAACAAGGTACATTACAAGCATTGAAAAGAACCTGTAGGTAAAAGTTCATAGGACTGACAGTGCTTCAGTCCATCTGGTTGCTAAGAACTCCACACAAATGATTAAGTAGTTTTACTCACTGATGTGCATCACCCTGTAGCAATGCAAGCATCCCCATGTATTTTTTTACTTTTCTTTCTTTGTGCATCTGCCTTTAGTCTCAGTTTTTCACCCACTTTTTTGGTTTGAATTTGATGTGGAAAGTACCAAAATGTATTCGAAAATGTGATATTTCTCAGCAGATCCACGTCTTTTATAGTTGGGTTGGTCTGGCCCAACCAAAACTGACGAGCCTAATCATTTCACTCATTGGATTATAAAAAAACTTCAATGGTCCAGATTAAGCCATGTCAAGCAGGGTCTATTTGCCAAGGGGCAATTGTCTATAGATACTCTTTGATATTGGGTACTTCCAGTATGCAACTATCCATTCATTTTACATCATTGCCATTTCCCCAACTTTTTTACCTCCAACCCTAAACATTTGCATGATTTCAGTATTAGGCTTGGATCATCGAGATCTTGGCGCCCTAGAGTTCAATTAGCTCCAACCTTCTGACTAGAAGAGATACTTTCTGAACTCATATCAGAATTTTGCTGTCTTGATTTCTTTATGAAAACTCATTCGAATTCTCTTTTTAGTTTTCTCTTCCTGCTAAAATTAAGACTCCTCACATAGCTAGGGGCACATAGCCAATCAGTGCAGCATACTTTTTTTCATCTAGCAACTGATTTTACCCAAGCTGAGATGCATTTATTTTCACGATCAAAATTAATTTTGCAAATCAATCTAGTGCCTAATTGGTGGCTGGAACAGATTGAGAAAACCAATTTTCAATTATTTCTTCTTTTGCAAGAATTTATAATGCCTTAAAGCTTTACATAATTGCTGTTCTTTGGCCCGAAAGAGAAGAGTTGCTGAGGCAGGTGCTTAGGTATGTGGCAAATATGAAAGTTCTAGGTGTCTTCTCGGACCAGAGATCATAGTGTTTCCTTTTTTCCACCCAAGTAACTTAAATACGTGGAAGATGAACATATATACGATATCCAAGAATAGATGTCAAGTGGGACCAGCTCAATTCAACAATGGACAAAAGTACAATAGGAAGAGAATCATACTACTGCCGAAGGCTTATCCAAGCCAACATGAAGAGCTGGGAAGTATGTCTCTTCGCCAGATTCAAGCACTACATTGGTATCCTGAGTTAGATATAAGTCAATATCAGCTTCATCATTATAAGAGACAATAAACAAGAGAAATAGGAGGCCATATATGCAAAATTATAAGCAAACACTATTTAGATGTATAAAGAAGCAGGCTTACATCTGATTGTGAGCAGCTTTGTGAATGCCATCGAGACCACTCCCGTAATAACTCTTCAAGCTTTTGTTTACTTTCTCTAAGGTTGATATGGAAACTTATAAGTATATGCCATTGTTCAAAGTAAAAATGTGGGTATAGAAGTAACATACCTTGGCAAAGATTTATAAATTACATGCACAGAAGGTTGCTGCTCATCAACAATTATTCGGGGTCTCTTCGGGCCAGATAAAGCTGGAAGATCGAGTTATGGAAAGTATAAAACCACGAAACTGCTGACTAGGTGAATAAAGCAACGAGGAGGGAAAAGCATGAAAGACAACGTAAGTGACATGAACTCTCAAACTCTAGTTGTACCCAGATTATTCTTAATTAGAGTGTACAAGTAATACAAACAAAGCTTAAAAAAAAAGGATACAACTAGTATCTATATCCCTTCTACTTAAAAGGCTTTCATCTTTCTTACGATTGCTGAAACTGACTTCACTTTGATCAGCTAGAGATTCATTTTCAGCATGCACAGAGCTAATCGATGTCATTTTTTCTATTACTGCAACTGATTCTGCCATTTTAAAACCAACTGAAAGAGCAGGGATAGTATTATACGCATCTTTTTGAAAGTCGGTCATCATCATAGTGTCCATATTTTCATGTAAAACATCAGATACGGTTCCAGGGGCCTCCTTATTAATCTCATCTGTTACCTCAGAGTTTAGAGGTAGAGAATCAGATTTAATGGCTTCATAGCCAGATTCACATGGATCATCATTCTCACTCCCATGTTCTGAATTACTGGAAGCAGGAAGTTTGATTAAATCCTCTGTCTCCATGGTGTGGAGTATCTGTACTGAATAAGATAAAACTGCACTGCATGGAATATATTTCAAAGGTGAAGAAGATAATCTATTTAAGGCGGCAACTTTGAAATGAACACAGAAACGTTATACATAGATTTCCAGAGACAGAAAATGGCAAAATTGCTGTAGAACCATAATGCAGCAAAGATATTTCATCCAGCACACAAAATTTGGAAATATCTAAATGTAAAGGAAATGAATGATATTTTCTCCCCATTATACAACTTCACTGATTTGTAAATACCTTCTTTCCACATACCTGATGTAATTTTCAAAGGGCAAATTGTTTGGAAATATAATCTTATTTAATGATGAATATAACTTTCATCCAAACAAATGCAAACTACAGATCTTCTCATGCTAACAAAAGCCAGATCATTCAAACAAAAAGAATGCTCCAAACAAAACTTCCACTCATCAGTTGACACATATCTACATGGAATTACAAATTTAAATAACAAAATTGAGTGCGAATAATTCATATTGAACACAATTTTCTGTTTTCCCAACTACAATGGCACACTTTGAATGTCAAAAAATAGAAATCAGTTCACTTAGAAAGAAATAACGATACTTATTCACCCAACAAAATTGCCTTTTGATGACCGTCAAAGAAACGGAGATCCTATTGAAGTAACAACTACAAAATACACAGAGCCATCATAGAAAAAGCTACATCCAACGCACCCAGTCCTATAAAATCCCAAAACCCTAAACGTCGAAACTTTTTAGTTGGTCTCACATTTAGGACAACAGGTTCCAGAACACATCGAATCCTGTATTTCAATAGAGCATAACATGCGATTCAAAATGTAAACACTAAACACAAACAAACAAACAAACAAACAAGTTTTAGTCAAATCAATATCGGGGCTTTCCACAACTCAATTTTTGTCGAGTTTGAAGTGCATAGACTTTGCGTGAAAAAGAGGAGAAAAAATAAGTAAAATCAGAATTAGGGTTTTCAATTTACCTAAAACTTATAGATGGCTGAAAGCAAGCTGAGAATCTGAGAGATTTCAGCAATAAGCCAAGTAAAGCTAACAATCCCTAAAACCGAGCGGAGGCGCCGATATTTTGAAATTTAAGACGATAAATCGGTATGTGTGTCCCCGTGTGTATGGATGGAGAGAGAGAGAGAGAGAGAGAGAGAGAGAGAGAGAGAGAGAGAGAGAGAGAGAGAGAGAGAGAGAGAGCCCGGGGGTGGGAGGGGGGAGGGGGGGGAACGTTGCGGCCGCCTTTCTTCTACTCATTCATCTATTATTTTGGAGTTTCGCTTTTCTTTGGTAGGTAGAACACAAGCATAATATTATGATGGGCAATGAAATGGTATTAATGAGTTTTCTGAAAATTATTATGATTAATCAAAAGTGTAATAATCCAAAATATATTTAAAAAATGAAAACACAATAATTATTCTATTTAGTGAGTTGAATTTTATTTTATTCTTGTATATTTATATAGAGAAAATTTAATTTAATTTAATTTCCATGTGAAATATGATTGCAATGAATTTACGTCTTGTAAAAAAAAGTTAAAAAAGTTATTTGTCATTTTTAAAATTAGGTGAGAGACCCCTTTTATGAGCGTGAGTGCATCTCACGCACACCTACATGTGAGTTTTTAAGGTTTTATATATATATATATATAATTACTTTTATACCTCTAATATCAATTGTTTAATTTTTTAAAAAAATCAAAGTCTAAATTAATTTTTATTTATAAAAATATAAAAATATATTTATTTATAAAATATTATATTATATAATATGTATATATTATATAAATACATACTTATAAATATATATTTAATATTACTAAAATCCTACCCCCAATTTTTCCATCCCTCATGGACCGCTGAAAATCAGTGGCCATGGCTGCTGGAAAAAAAGGCTGTGCATGGTTGTTGCTAAAAAAAAAAAAAAGGCACCCCTTAAAAATCAACGGCTTAGGATTGGCCAAAATATATATATATATAGAATATATATGTAGAGAGTGTATATATACACATGAATATGCGAATATAATTTTTTTTTAAAAAAAATTGCCGACCGACCATGGTGACGGGTAGCCAGAACTGGCTAAATCAACCAACTTGCGGTCGGCCATCTCAACCATAAATAATTTTTTGGGGGTGGGGGAGTGGGGATGGGGTTTGGGGCAGTGGTGGGATGTGTGATATATAACATTATATATTTTTTATATATAATATGTATATATGTATATATATAAATATATTTTTATATTTTCTTTATAAATATATAAGTATGATTAATTTAGATCATTTACTTTCAAGAACAATTGATACAAAGAAGAGAGAGATTAATGAAAATTAAAAAAAAGGTAAAATATAATAAATAAAAGAAAAATAAATAATTATTTAAATTTTAATTTTATTTGAGGGTTGATATGGGATAGCCCAAAAGGCCCATTTAGCCTAACAAGCCAAGCATCAGTTCTGGACTGTCCAACAGGCCTAACACTAGTTCTGGACTGAGCTAGTCAACAACAATTGTCTGGTTGAGTGTATTGTAACCGACTGCACTCAACAGGAAGTTTCATCCATTCCAACATATTCTGCTTTTTCCGTAATCGACCAGTCAAACCTATTCGATTTATATATCAACCTCATAACTCATCCCAGCATTGACTCAAATTCACGCCGTATTTATTACTCTAATAGGCAACATACCTCCGTATTAATGGCACGTGATAGCCAGTATAGTTGCTGCCACCAACTCTGCCACCACCTTTGGCATGGAGGCGCCTACCAGAGGTACTATTCACCTTAAAAAACAGGAGATGAAGCTACCTAAAACAGTATCGAGATCTGGAATAATCATCAACCCCCTAACAAGAACTAGAGCCCAATGCATTTGGTAAGGGCATCTTCGACAAATCACACACTAGGAGAAGACTATAAATACCTTATAGTCAACCACGCTCCAAGTAGTGTTAAATACGCTATAAGTTCTCTATAGTCTGTTTGAGTACCCTATTTCGATTAGAACTGATATGAGCATTAGAGTACCTTAGCTAAGGGTACCTTGGTTAGTTTAACATGTTTTGCTGTTTTAGATCTCAAACCTCAAGAAGAACACTAGTTAAATTACTCAACCTCTTTGATCGAATCTACTCTCAACAGTACCCTTTCACTGTAAATGACTTTCAACCTCATCATTTTTGGCACCATTATTGTAATGAGAAAATTGTAAACACACATAGACCCACGTTAGGAAGGAAAGAGAATAGGAGGTCTACATCTCCACCCCCTCCTCTACCCAGCAAGATGCACACACTCTAAGTCCCAGTACCCCTTATGAGCAAGTGGTGACATTAACCATGCACCAGTTAATGCAGCTGATAAGTGAGCAAATCTCATCTCAAATCTCAGCCCAGCTATTCATCGCGCTGAATAAGCATACCACAGTGCCTGCCCCTATCTCTAGTGCCACCTCGTAACTACCTCCTCCAGAAGATAGGTCTCCCCTAGACAGCTATGGCCGCCAGGAATCTAGGCAATTGCCTGTCCGCAGTGAACCTAGCCCTAGACATCCCAGGAGAAGAGGAGACAACTAGAATTGTGAGAAGAGATTGTAGACTTAGTGAATCATGTTCTACCTAATCAAGCCCCGCAACGTGATAAGGTCGAACGCTCTAGGCGTGACTACTACGAAAACATGGAAGAATCTGTGAACCTCATAGCCCAGCCCATTCAAGCCCCATAGCGATAGGGCCGAGCATGCCAGGCCAAGCCTTGATCAAAATGCCACCTTGGTGAATATAAAGGAATGGGAGGAAGTGTCCCATCAAGTCCAACAGTTGAATAGGTGTCTTGACGAGATTTTGAGAAAAAATATCGAAAGAGCGCCTAACCCAAAGGGCTCTTAGAGATCTTATTGAGAAAGAGGATCTCTTTTCATCCAAGATATTGTCGACAAGTGCATTGCTGTCGATGCAAAGGTCCCAACTGGTCTATCGAGGTATAATGGCTCGACAGACCCTAACGAGCACCTAATGCAGTTTGAACACATGATGTAGCTTCATGAACACAATGAGTACATCCATGCTAAAATGTTGGTAACCACCTTTTAAGGCATAGCACTTGACTGGTTTGTGAAACTCGAGCCCTCGTCAATTTATTCTTATGATCAGTTATGCGATAAATTATTGCACCAATTTGCGAGTAGGAGAAAGGCAAAACTCCCCCACACCCATCTCCATACCAAAAAGTAGAGCGAAGGAGAGTCCTTCCGTGATTTCTTCACCAGATTCAACATGGAGGTCCTCAAGATAGATAACCCCAGTATTGATTTCCTGATAGATGTACTATTTCTAGAGCTCAGACACAAAGAGTACGCCAACACATTGGTTCATGAACATCCTAGATCGATGGAAGAGTTGCTTGACCTGGCCAGAGGTACATAACCTAGGAAGAGATGAACAAGCTAAAATTTAGATTCTCTAAGGTCGACAAGAAGAAAAAAGAAGGAGACGATTAGAAACACAAAGAGCGAGATTGATCTCCGATAAAATGATTCCACAACTATACACTCCTGAACATCCCAAGGAGAGAAGTCCTCTATGCCATCCAGCATGATAACCTCCTTAAGAAACCTAGGAATTTGACTGAAACTAAGGTAATGAAAAAATCTAAGAAGTGTTGCCATTTTCACAAGCAGAAGGGACACGACACAGATCAATGCTTCAATCTCCAAGATGAGATCGAGAAGTTAATCAGGTAGGGCCACCTCAAGAAGTATATAGCCATGGACGCTCAGGTTGAAGGAGGTAAAACTGACCAGACTCCCTATAGAGAAATGTTGGTTAGCCCTAGAAGGGAGGAGAAAGAAAAGCAACCCGCCCATGAGAATAACCCACCTATCCATGGAGTGATTGATATGATTGCGAGAGGTCCTACTGGGGGGACTCAAAATCTACCCGAAGGCAAACTCAGAGGAGACTCGAGTCAACTAAAGCCTCGCACGTTGAGACGATATTCCATTATACGAGGAGTGCAGAGCCTATCTCATTCACTAATGGCGACTTGGCACACCTTGAGGGCAGGGATATCAATCATAAAACAGACTGTCCAATGGTAGTCTCTGTTAAGATTGCCAACTTTAAAGTGTGCAAGGTCTTGGTCAATAATGGCAGCTCGACCAATATCATCTTTCTCTATACCTTGAAAAGAATGAATATGGGCTAGCTGAAATTTGAACCTGTGCGCACACCACTAGTCGAATTTGGGGGATCAGAGACCATACTGGAAGGGTTAATCAACCAGTTAACATTATTTAGAGAGGCTCCCAGAATGAGGACTTTGATGGTGAATTACCTTGCGGTTGATGCCCCACTCGTGTATAATGTCATCATAGGTTGACCCGCCCTCAATAACTTTCGTGCAATTATGTCGACCTACCATTTGAAAGTCAAGTTTTCAACCCTAGTAGGTACAAGGAAACTTTTGTGCAATATGAATGAGGCTTGGAAATGTTACAGCATCTCAATTAAGTCAAGCAAGAAAAAGACTCGACCGCAACTGAAGACCTCAGGGGAAGCCCCTATAGCGAAACCTAAGGACACCCAGATTAGCAAGAAGCGAAAGTTGGAAGACACCAGGGTGGTGCCTATCGAGGAATTTAAGACCATTGAGCTTGAACAGGGGAACCCCAACAAGATGACTCATATCAGAACTGACATGGGCCCCCACTTGGAGCGTCTTATAGTTGATTTCCTAAAAAACAATATTGGCATTTTTGCTTGGAAAGCATCTAACCTTCAGGAAATCGACCCCAACATCATTGTGCACTGCTTTAATGTAGACTTATCGTATAAACCAGTCAAGCAAAAGATGAGGACATTCAATGCGGAGAGGACATAGATCATCAAGGATGAGGTTAGGAAACTCCTAAATGCTGGATATATTGTAAAAATTCAATATCCCTCTTGGTTTTGTAATGTTGTACTAGTCCCAAAGAATGAGGGGCCAATGGCGGATGTGTAATAATTTTACAGATTTAAATAAAAGCATGTCCTAAAGATCCTTACCCCTACCTTGGATAGATTTATTAGTTGATTCGATTGCTGGTTGTAAGTTATTAAGCATGATGGATGCATTTCAAGGTTATCATTAGATTTTCATAGCTCCCGAGGATAGGGATAAAACCTCCTTTGTTGTTCCTAATGGGCTATACTGCTTTCTGGTCATGCCTTTCGGGTTGAAAAATGTCAGAGCAACTTACCAATGGCTCATCAATTTTATGTTTAAAGAACAAATTGGGAAATCGATGGAGGTTTATGTCGATGACATGATTGTGAAAATAGAAAAAGCTCAGGATCACTTGCTCAACTTCAATTACACTTTTGCAATCTTGAGAGCCTTTAGTTTAAGGTTGAACCCAAATAAATGTAGGTTCGAGGTCCAGGGAGAAAAAGTTTTGAGCTACATGGTTAGCTAAAGAGGCATTAAGGCCAATCCGCAGAATATCCAAGCAGTTCTCGATGTCACTCCTCCAAGAACAGTTTGGGATGTTTAGAGGTTGGTTGGAAAGATTATAGCTATGGGGAGGTTCATTGCAAGATTGGCCAACAAGAGCTTACCCTTTTTCAAAATTCTCCAAAATGCTAAGAAATCGGGCTTCCAATGGACTACGCAGTGTGGTTAGGCTTTGGTTGACCTGAAATAGTACTTAGCTTCGCCCCCTATGTTGGTGCAACCTGAACTGGGAGAAGCACTCCAGGTGTATTTGACAGTTTTTGAAGCATCGATCAGCTTAGTATTGATCTCAACTCGAGATGGCACACATCGATCGGTCTACTACTGTAGCAAGTCACTCCACGGGCCAAAGCATAATTGCTTGAAGATTGAGAAATTTGCTTTAGCATTAGTGACTGCAGCTCCAAAATTACGACCATACTTCTAGTCTCACTCTATTATAGTGCTGACAAATTAATCGTTAAAGCAAGTGCTAACAAAGTCGGATACATTTGGAAGGCAGACCAAATGTGCAATAAAATTGGGAGAATTTGATATTACTTTCTAGCCTCGAACATCCATTAAAGCACAGGTCTTGGTTGATTTTATTACTGAGCGAGTCAATCTGCTCGAAAAGAATCCTAAAGTGCCTCTTATTTGGACCATGCACGTTGATGGATCGTCGACCAAATCCAATGGAGAAATAGGGGTTATTCTCTACTCCCTAAATGCAGAAGAATACGATTTTGCAATAAAGTTGAATTATAATGTCAAAAACAATGAGGTAGAATACGAAGTCCTTCTCACATGTATGAGAATGGCACTCGAGCGAGGGGTCAAACACCTAGTCGCAATTACAAACTCCCAGTTAGTAGCCGAGCAGGTCAATAAAAATTTCAAAGCCAAGGACATGGCGATGAGCCGGTACTTGGCCGAAGTGAAGCATTTGCAGCAATCATTCAAATGGCTTACCTTTAATCAGGTTCCTAGATCTAAGAACGAGTACGTAGATGCTCTTTCAAAATTTGCCAGCTTCACTAGGGGGACGAGGGACAGGAAGATCACATTTTTGGTCTCTGAAAAATTATCAATTAAGCCCCACAAGAAAAATTTGATAACAAGCATCAAAGGAGTGACAGCTTCTTGGTAGGTCCCGATCAAACTATATCTAAGCCAAGGCACCATCCCCAAGGATAGGAATGAGTCTTGACACCTTTGAGGTCAAGCTTCCAAATTTGTACTCAATGAGCATGGTCAGTTGTATAAGAGGTCAATTTTTGGACCTCCCTTGAGGTGTCTAGACCGTGATCAAGCTCTAGAGGTATTATAAGATATTCATGTAGGTATGTTTGGCAACCATTTTAGAGAAAGATCCCTGGCCCACAAAGTAATCAGGTACGGATACTTTTGACCAAAATTATTGAAAAAATCGATGAACTTTGCACGTAAATGTATTTCATGTCAAGTCCATTCGAATTTGCCACATCAACCGCGGTGCCAATGGTCAGTGTCCAAATTTCCTGGCTATTTGATCAGTGAAAAATTGACATTTTGGGTTCGTTTCCAAAATTAATGGGGCAGCAAAAATTCATAATTTTTGTGGTTGAGTATTTCACCAAATGGATCAAGGCTGAAGCTGTTCCTAAGATAACAGATGTAGTCATCCAGAGTTTCATATGGAAAAATATCATATACCATTTTGGCCTGCCTAAGGTTGTTATTTCAAATAATGGCACTCAATTCCAGAGCAAAAGCACTAGAGGTTGTGCGATGCCTTGGGGATTGCACAACATTTTACTTTAGTGGGCAATCCTCAATTGAACGGTCATATAGAGGTAACCAACAGAACGATCCTCAACCATCTAAAAGCTAGGATACATGACACTGGCTTGAATTGGGCAGATGACCTACCCGGCATGTTATGGGCATACAGGACAACTCCTCGAATAACCACTGGCCATACCCCTTACAATTTAGTTTATGGGTCCGAAGCAGTCATCCCCTCAAAGCTAATTCAACACATAACTTGAGTTATTTATTTCCATCCACTAAGAAACACATCGGAGAGGAAACTCGACCTTGAGACCATTGATGAGCGTCGCCAAGAAGCCTATAATACTATGCAGTGCTATAGATCAAAGGTGGCCAAGAACTATAATAAATACGTCAAATTGCGCTGTTTTAATATCAGAGATCTCATCCTCAAGAAAGTAGAAGTCTCTAAAAATGCGGGTAAGCTCAACCCCAAATAGGAAGGACCATACACTATTGTCAAAGTATCAAAACACAATGCATATAGATTATCCAATATGCAAGGAGAAAAACTCCCTCGCCCATGAAATGCCATCAACCTCAGAAAATTTTACATTTGAGATTATGCTGTACTTACCTTTGAAGTCATTCGGCTTAAATAAAATTCCAACAATATTGATACAATTTGGAGTAGTTGTTATAATCAAGCGGCTTCATGCCGCCAAGATCCAAGTTGACTTCGTAGTCGACGAATAAGAAGCCCCGCACTGCCACTCAAGCAGCTTCATGCCGTCAAGACCTAAGTTAACCCCATAGTTAATGAATAAGTAGCCTCGCGCTGCCACTCAAGAGACTCTATGTCGCTAAGACCCAGGTCGATCCCGTAGTCGACAAATAAACAGCCCCGTACTGCCACTCAAGTAGCTTTATGCTGCCAAGACTATAGTCGACCATGTAGTCGATGAAGTAGCCGCTCCAAATAGCGATGCAACTTTAGCATCGAATCTAATGGACCCACATCGACCCTGTTGACCCTATAGTTGACAAAAAGATGTTCTCACACAATTATCCTCCTAAATCTAGTGGTTGACCAAGTAGTCGACCAAGAGGTATTAAAAATCGACAACGTAATTGAATGGCCATGCAATAGACAATGTTAACATGAGTTGACATAGTTGACAACAATCTTGTTCAATTTTCTTCATTATGATAGTGATAACCAAATGATTCATTAGGCATTCTCCAAATTATTACAATAATTAAATTCGATGTGAAAAAGACTTAATAGCTATTTTTAACATGACAAGATGGAAAGGAAAAGTAGTCTTTATTCATCGACTAGTTGATTGTTGTTACATAAAAAAAAATAGATTGCAGAAAGGATGATTTAATTATGGCTAGTCCCTGCCTCGTCACCCTCAAGCCATTCAAAGTTTGGTTAGGCATCACACATGTAAAGGGCAAAACAACTTAAGGAGGTTTGGAAGGCCCTGTGACATGCTCATGAAGTTGGTCAAACGCAGCATATATTATGCCACATCGACCTCTTCCTCCCTTAGTTGCACCACCAGGTCCTCGGCAAACACGAACTCCTCAACTAACTGCTCTAACCTAGCATCAACCTCAGTTTTTTTTCTTTTGAGCTTCAGTTAAAGGCTTATTCGGCGCAGTGGTCGCAGCTTCTGTCTCTAAGGCCTACTCAGCTTCACCCTTTTCACGGTCAGGATAGGGCTCCAGTTTCTCGTTCAGGGTAGGGCTTATCCTGCTTTTATCTTCAGGATGAAAAGCATATCCCAGGTGCTCGAGCTGCTTTACAGCCCTATAGAAGGCTTTTCGAGCATTATCGAGAGACGTGATCACTCTCACATCCTAAAAGGCAGAGCTAAGGATGAATTGTTCGACTGCTTAGCGCCGCATCATCTGGAGATGGCAATTAAAGGCCTCCCTCACTTCATTGGTCACCTATACATGTCCTTGAGCTCGACCAGAAGTGTAGCTCATTTGCAGGTCTAAGTAGGCTTTTTTTATTATGGAGTCCATTCGACCCCACTCCTCGATCGCCTTGACCAATTACTAATCTTTGGAGTCAAGTTATTCTTATAGATCGACTACTTTTTTATTCAGTTGCTTGACTTGGAGTTGGGAGGACTCGAGCTGCATTTTGAGGGTTTCCATATCCCCCATTCTTGCAACTCTTTTCTATCTACAACACCAGCTCAGATCGACAAAAAATATTGTAGCCCAGTTGTCTCACCTAGAACATAAGGATGTTATTCCACAATCCTATAACAAAAGAGAAATTCAATGAGAAATGATCGACTTGGTGCTTACCATATTACAGTGGTAGGACAATGCTCGGATAGCCCCAGCCTGACTGAGGTATACCAATTTTCACTGGTCGGCTACAAAAAAGCCTTAACGAGAGCCACTTAGAGCATTGTCGCCTGTCATTCCTCCCTAGATAATGGAGGTTGAGTCAGTTACCTCCTGGGTTTGGTCAATGATGAACTGGGAAGTAAGCAGTTGAGGGAGTTGGAATAATATACTATCGTTGGGCTTTCCAAAGAGGTCATAACCTGTCGCAGTTTTTATTTTCCTCTGTCCATTGCTGCCTTTTTAGGAATCAAGCCCCTTTGCTCGACCATTTACCTCTTGCCCCAACTCGTGGGGCTGCTGGGAATAAGCTTTTCCTAATGAGCAAACTGAATTTCCACTACCTATTCAATTTACGCTAGGAGCTGATGTCGATCGTGTGGAACCCGCTGGTTTCGTTGGAGCTCCTTCCCATAGAGCAGCAATCATTTAGCAATGCTCCTTATTTCTTAAAGCTTGAAGTTGGAATTCAAATCGACTCTAGGCCATAACTTCTTCTCAATCTGCAGGCACAAACAAAACAAGCAAACATCAAAGTTGAATAGAAAGATGAAGTAGCCACAATTAAAATGGTCAACAAGAATCTCTATTTAGTTGATCACCCTTAGGCAGGTTAAGTTGGGTTGATGATAAGCCAGTCAATACCAGACACTTTTCCTCAGTCAGAACTGAGTCCTCCATATGCATCAGTCAGAACTGAGGCCTCCATATGCCCAAATCTGACTAAATCCCTGATAAATATGTTGGGCTAATTAAGTGTCTAGTTCCCTGGCATTTCCATAGGCCCCCTTCACCAACCTCTCAAAATGGTAAGAACTCCCAGCCTCCGAATATAGAAAAAATATTTTTTCTACTTTTGGCCATAAGAAGAAGCAGTGGGTACTAAGAATTTTCGGCAGGGTCGAGCAGTTAAATAGTAGAAACCAAATTTTTCCATACTACCCGACTTTTGCAACATTGGTAAATGAAATAAATTTGAAAAGTTAGTGAAGGAAGTGGGTTGATTATATAGGTGCATTAGCACGACAAAACTGTATAGTATGGCAAAACAGTTGGGAAATGGCCGGGTTATGCAAACTTTTAGGCCTACTAGGAGGTCGACTATTGCCTGCCCGAGGGGAAACCTAAGCCCACATTTTAACCCTTCCTCGAACACCGTTATACACCCTCAGGGAGGTCGATGCATTTTATCCCGAGCTGTTGGCACTGACAATTCATACTCCTTAATGATATGGTACATTACCCTAATTCGTATCAGGTTGGTGGGAGTTATTTTGGATGTTATTTCTATATAATGATCTGGGGTAAATAGTTGACCCCAGGTTGGAGGAACATCACTCAGGCCAGCATCCCCCTAAAAAACAACCCTCACATCGCTTGAGCTACTAGAACTGCTTGAACTCGAGCTATCACTTGTTGAACTACCTGACTCACTTTCACGAGAGGTTTTAGATATAGTTCTACCCCCGATCTCCCCCTGATAGGCCACACTCTCGAACCTAGTATCCTCACTATCGGACTAGCAGATATTTTTTTGCAAAAGAAAATGGGAAAAAAGAACAAATGGGTAGAGTAATTTATAGTGGATATCTGGCAAGCTCTAAGAGTACAAAAGTTGGAGAACTTCAAAGGTAGGGATTTGACGAGGAATAGATTTAGCAAAAGTGTAAATGAAGGCATATATCCCTATTATTTATAGGTGTTTATGCGCGGGAACCCAAGCTTCAGTTATAATTACACTTTGCCTCTGTACGTTTTGTATTCTGCGAAGTAACCAACACATTAAATGCAGCAGAACCGCCACAAACCTTGGTCGACAATTTAAAAACCCTGGTCAAGAATTCAAAATCCCTGGTTGATTTGGCAAAACCCCAGTCGAATATAAATAATCGCCCAAAAACTGCTCAAGTACTCCCTGCTTCTGCTCGTCGACAAGCTTGATTAGGACCACGAGTGGGGGAAACTCATGATATGGGATAGCCCAACAAGCCTAGCACGAGTTCTGGACTGCCCAACAAGTCCAACACCAGTTTTGAATTGCCTAACAGGCCCAACATCAGTTCTGGACTTAGCCAATCAACAACAATTATCTGATCGAGTGTATTGTAATCGATTGCACTGGATAGGAAGTTTTATCCATTCTAGCATATTCTGCTTTCTTCGTGATCGGCCAGCCAAACTTGTTCAATTTATATATCGATCTCATAACTCACCCTGGCATTGACTCGAATTCACATTGTATTTATTACTCTAACATAAAGTATGCCTCTGCATTAATGGTGCATGATAGTCGGTACAATTACTGCCACAAACTCTGTCACCACCTTTAGCAAGAAAGCGCCTCCCAGAGATACTGTTTACCCTAAAAAATAGGAGATAAAGCCACTTAGAATAGTACCAAGATCTAGAATGACCATTAACCCCTTGGCAAGGACTAGAGTTTAATGCATTTGGTAAGGGCAGTTTTGACAAATCACACACTGGGAGAAGGCTATAAATACCTCATAGCCAACCATGCTCTAGGTAATGCCAAATACGCTATAAGCTCTCTATATTCTATTTGATTACCCTATTTCAACCAGAACTAACTTGAGCATTGGAATGCCTTAGCCGGGGGCACCTTGGCTAGTTTAACGTGTGTTGCTGTTGCAAATCTCAGACCTTGAGAAGAACACTAGCTAAATTACTCGATCTCTCTGATCAGATCTACCCCAAATAGTACCCTTTTACTATAAATGACTTTCAACCTCATCAAGGATGATTCAATCATTTTAGTATTAAATGAGTAGCAAAAAATAGGAGGAAGGTGGTGAACTACTTTTAAAAAATACATAAAGCTTTTTTAACCATTTTTTATAACAAGGAGATAAGCTGCTTGTTTCGAATTTCACAAAAGGTTTTAAAAGATTTTTGACCTCTTTATATATTTAGTTCTTCTTTATGGAGGTGAGTTTTACTTTATCACTTTTATGCAATAATATTTCTTTTGATATTGGAAACAGTGTAGTCAACTTTTGTTTTGTGTTGATTCATTTGTTATTTTTAAATTTAACTATGAAATTACATACACATAAAAGGCAATGTCTGATTATGTTTATGAATGATTATGTTATATATTTTAGGGAATGAATTTTTGGGAACGGGGTCAAAGAATGTGAAATTGGTACTGAGAAATATGATGGATTTTTATTTATATTTTGAGGAATAGTTAAAAAAATATTCTAAAAAGTGTATGTTTATGTTTTTGGGGAGGGGACATTTTTTACTATAGCAACCAAATCAATATTTTTTGTTGAGTATTTGGGTGAAAATAAAATTTAGCAATATTTTTTATTTTATGAATAATAATAAAATATATAGGTATAATATATAAATATATACATATGTATGTATATGGGAAGATGGAGGTTTTCGGAGATAATAAAGGAAAGAAGAGAGCATTATATAAAAGACCTATTTGGGCATTTTGAAGCCAAAATATGTGTATGTTTGATTATAATATCTCAAAATAATCTTATTTTTGAAAAATAGAACCAAATATTGTCAAAATTATGATAGGCATTCAATATGTACTTTAATTAATTAATTAATTTTACAATTATGATGATTGTTTGTCCATAAATAATAATAATAATAATAATGCCAGGTTAGTTTGAAAAACATTCTTCAAAATTGAAAGATAATATTATTTTATTTATAAGGGGACTAAAAATCATTCATAAAAATTTTGAGCTCTAATTCATGCAAATGTGTTCAGGAGCAAAAACCTTCTTAAATTCAATGATTATTGAAAATGGGACTAACTCCACTTTCGAGCAACATCAATTTTTGTGTCATCTATGGGAATTTCCATTTAAGATAAGAAATGTTTAGGATGTAGACGTGATTTAGAGCTTGAGATTCCAACACCTATAGTGTCCCAAGAGACAAGAATACAGAGAGTAATCAACTTGAGTGTAGTCATATTTAGTGCCGAAGCCAACACTTTAACCACATCCACCACTGAAGGAGACGCAAGCAATAGGCTTTACCTCCTGGAGAACTAATATTACAAATGACTTCAGAAACAGTGATGGGGTTATTGGAAAACATCTCGGTGTAAGTTGTGGTCATAGTGGTCACTTAGTACATCGGAGAACATCACCCCAAGGAACAACCCTACTCCACTTGTCGAAGCAAGTAAGCCTCATCCTCAAGAGGATAGAATGAAGAACAAATCTATAATGGGATAGATACCGCCCCTCTCCGACCTTAGCAGGTGGACATTTAATCCTCCTAAGCATGTCTATCTCCCTATGAGCTAATTGATTACAGTAGATGCCCACTGCCATGAAAGTTCAGTCTTACTCGATTGTACATCAACGCTTAGGGATGGACAGGAAGTGAGTACTTCCCTCTAACTATTGATCTCCTGAAATGCAGCATTTTTTGTTTAGTCATCTTTATAAGATTGCCAACCTGTTGGAATTTGACAGCATAGTGGAACCCCAAAAACACTTGGATAATTTCATCATGAGGATTGAGCTCTACGATTAGAGTGAAGCCACCTATTACAAGGTGTTCACCACTCTCATCGGGCATGCTTCGACATAGTTAAACCAAATACCAACTAGATCTATTATGGGCTGAGAGCAATTGGCACAATACTTCTTCCACAATTTCTCCATCAACTGCAAGTATCTCAAGAAGACGGCTTACCTATTTATTGTCAAGCTAATAGATAGAGAATCTCTAAGAGACTACCTTAACTACTTTGTCTAAACATTGCATGAGATCCCACACACCAGCTAAGAGCTCTTATCTAGTATCATCCGGCAAATCTTGAGGTAGTTAAAATTCTAAGAATCCATATTGGGAAAGCCACCCACCACCCTAGAAGAACCCCTCGTCCATGCAGGGAAGCACATCTGTATCAAGGAAGCGATGACTTGGGCGGATACCAACAAGCACAAGGTGCGAGAAGGAACCAAATCGTAACTTAAATAATAATAATAATAATAATAATAATAATAATAATAATAATAATAATAATAATAGTTAACAAATTATTGTTATTAATTTAAAATTAATTATTAATCACTCAAGATTAATTGAAATTAATTAAAAATAAGTTAACAATTACATTATTTTTTCAATTGGAAAACTATAAATTTTCAATTGAAAATAGGGAGCTTGAGGATATGGGAAAAAAACAATACCCTAAGGGTTAAAAAAATAAAATAATAAATAAATTGGCCCGATTATATAAATAATAACTAAAGATCAATGAGTCCAATCAATCAAGCTTATCAGAATGGGCACATATATATAAGTGAGTTGAAACCTACCAAAAACTTAAACACTATAAATATCAACTTTCAAAATGAAAGGAGAACGAAAAATTATTCATAAAAATTTTGAGTCTTGTCTCCATGCAAATGTGTTTGGAAACAAAAACCTTATTAAAATTTAATACATACTAGTATGACCCTAACTCTAATTTCGAGTAGCATTAAAAATATTCTTAAAAAATAAAACACAATTACTGCTTTATTTATAGGGGTGAACTTTACTTTATCCCCACAACTATATGCCTTTAATAATGCTTTTGAGATTTGACAATTATTGATTTTATTTATAATAGTGAATTTTACTTTATCTCAGGAGCTATATGCATTTAATACTTATCTTGATATTAGGAAACATTGCATTGTCGTTCCTCTATTCATTTATTTATAATTTTTTTTAAATTTTGGTTGGGATATCACAATCATAAAATTATGATAGTCAATGATACCATATGCGACTGAGTTTTGTAAAATTACTGTGCTTGAGTGCCCCCTCCCCCTAGAAAAAGTAAAATATCGCCAAGTTATTTTGAAACTATTATTTAAATATGAAAACATAATTATTGTTTTATTTACTGGAGTGAACTCTACTTTATCCCTGCAATTATAGGTGTATAATAATTCTTTTGAAATTGGACAATTATTATTTTATTTATTGGGGTGGGGTTTTTTTTAAATCCCAATTGCTACATGCATGCAATACTTCTTTTTGAATTTGAGCATAAAATTAGGCCAAGATATTGCATTTGAATGAGTTTCATGAAATTATTATGATCGTGAATGCCCATCAAAAAAAGAAAAAGAAAAAGAAAAAAAAAAAGAAAATAATATCAAGTTTGAGAGCATTCTTCAAAAATGGAAACACAGTCATTGTTTTATTTATTGAGGTGAATTTTATTTTACCCCAACAACTATATGCTGCATGTTACTTTATTCTTTAATAATAAAAAAATATACATTTTGTGTATTTTAATAAAAAAATACAATATACTCTTTAGTATCATGACAATCATTATGTTGAATTTTTTAATTTTATCTGTACTTATTAATAAAAATAATTAATTTAGGCTTTGTTTGGATGTGAATTGGAACATTCTCGCAAAATTGTTTGGGAGAATGGATTTGGGGAAGTGGAATTGGTAAATGTGATGGTTGTTGGAAGGTAGGTAAAGAATGAATTAGGAGAAAATGATTTGTTTGTTTGTGTTTTGGAAGTACAAAATGTCACATCAATAACGTTTTTTATTGAGTTTATGAGGTAAAATGTGCATTTTAAAATTATTTATTTATATGTATATAGATTGTATGAGTGATAGCATATGTGTATATTTCTAATAATGAGACAATTGATTGGAACTTTGGGGAATGTGTTGTGAGAGTGAATAGCAGGGATTTTTTGGGAAAAAATTTGGTATTTTGGGAGTGGAGTTGGGGAATGTGTATTATTTATTTATTTAAATTTTGGGAGTTGAAAAATGTATTGAAAGTTTGTAAACAAACAAGCCCTTAAATTGTTTTTTTTTTTGTGGATAATTACAAAGGGTTATCATTAATGGAAGGCAAGAGAAGGTTTGATGAGGGAGAAATCCCAATCACAAAATATAGTAAGAGGTAATTATTCGAACTGAATGGAAGAAGACCATTCTTCAACCTCAGCCCACTTGGCAAGGTTGTGGGTTGCAAAATTTGCTAACTTAGAAATGTACTTGAATTTTAATTTTGGCCTATAATGCCAAAACCTTCTAATTTCCTCAATCAATAATTTGTTTGTCCAATCCGGAGTAGCATTGTGGTCCATAATCATCATCCATGCTTGGAGGTTGTCCGTTTCAAAAATAGTTTAGATATGCTTCCATTGATTTGCAAGTTTACATGAATCAAGTGAAGCTTTCATTTCAGCAGTAAAAACATCACGACAAAGAGCTTTCCTAGTTTGTGCATGCAAGATCGAGCCATTTTCCTTTCTCATCAATACAACCAAGAAGCACACACCATCATTGAAAGTTGCATCCGTATTGATTTTCAGCTATCCACTTTTGGGTTTCTTCCATTCTTTATTTGCATTGTGATATTCAGTTTTGATCTTCCTTTGTCTTTGTGCTTCAAAACTCTCTGTAGTTGATCTTTTAATATTCTTCATTAGGACCTGCACATCATAGATAGGAACATAATGAGTTATGTTATTTTGATATCTCCAAATATATTCCATAGCTACAATAGAAAAGATGAGAAATTTTTCTTGGATTTTGGGAGATCGAAACAAGTTTTCATCATTTGCAAGAATAATTTGTAGCCATTTTTTAACTAGTTCATTTCTAAAAGGAGTCAGACTAAAATTCCGTTTTGATGTGAACCAAATCAATTCAGTAAGGTGGCATCTCAAAAAAAGGTGCTTAATTGTTTCCTCTTCAAGACCACAAATTTGGTAGTTCATGTTGCTTGTTGGGAAAAATTGACTAAGTTTTTTTTTTGGTCGGTAAAGTGTTGTAAATAACTCTCTAGAGGAAGAGTTTATGGCAATTATGGAGTTTTGCATTCCATAATCTTTTCCAAGATTCATCAAGATCAGTAGAGTGTAAGGAAAAATGGTTAGATTGATCACAAAAAAGAAGAAGAAGTAGAATTAATTGAGAATTTCCTTAACTTAGAGGGAATCTAAATGAGCTTCATAGGCTCCTTGAAGGAAAAATGTGGCATTTCTGAATTGCTTTCACTGTTTCTTGATCAAATAGCTCTTTAAATCTATCAGAATTTCAATTGAGGGTTTCTTCAACAAACAAATGCTTCACGAGAACGATGGACAAAGCTTGTGAATTCTGGGAGTTCCTTAGTTTTGGTTTAAAACTAGAGATGGAAGGAATCCATGGATCGTCCCAAATTTTGATGTCAGAATGCAAGCAGATCTTGTAGCATGCTCCTTTGTAGATGATTTCTTTACTTTTCACAATATCTTACCAAAACCATGATGCATTATAAGGTTTCTAGAAAAGTTGATAAGGTTCTCTTGCTTCAGGTACTTTGTTTGGATAATTTTAATCCATAATTCATCTTCATTTGCAACTTGCCAAGAAATTTTTGAGACCAAGGCTTTGCTAAAATCCAACATCCTTTTGAAACCAAGTCCTTCTTTGTTTTTAGGAATGTAAACAATTTAGCATTAATAATTTTCCTTCGTCTTTTGAACCCCACCAAAAGTTTTTGAACATAGCATCCAAATTCAAGCAAATAGATTTCAAGCAATCATTATTGACATTTGATACTGTGGAATTGATTGAGCTATAACTTTGATCAAGATGCTTTTTCCTGCATGTTATAAATTTCTCTCCTTCCATCTACTAAGTTGAGCTTGGATACATCTAATAAGATCATTGAAAATATTTTTCCTGGACATTGGTTTACAAAAATAGGTCCCCAAGTGTTTTGAGTTGTGCCTACATTCCTTGAGATTGAGAATATCATGGGTTTCTAGCTTTGTTTGGGGTTCAACATTTCTATTAAAGTGCACAAGGGACTTATCATCATTTATGTGCTAACTAGTCCATTCAAAGAAATTCTCCAGAATGTTTCTAATGCATCAGGCATCATCTTTCTTCACTCTGGAAAAAAAATGAGGAGGTCATTTGCAAAAAGCAAGTGGGATATTTGAGGATTATTTCTACACATCTTTACTCCTACAAATTTGTTCAAGTTTTCAGCTCTAAGGAGAAGTCTAGATAAAAGCTCATAATACAAAATAAAGAGATAAGGAGAGAGGGGATCTCCATGTCTAATTCCCCTAAAAGGTTGCAAAAGTCTACAAGAGGCACCATTGATAAGGAAGGAGAACCTACAAGAAGAGACATATTGGAGAATCTAATTAGTGAACTTATTACAAATCCTAGGTTTTGTAAAATCACTCCAAGAAGGCACCATTCAACTCTCTCATAAGCCTTTGCAAGGTCTACTTTGATGGCCATGTATCTTTTTTTACCTTTTCTCTTGTGAAATAGTGCATGATTTCATGAGTAATTATGCTATTATCAAGGATATTTCTCCCTTCAACAAAAGCTAATTGAAAAGGTGAAATAATTCTTTCAAGAAAGGGTTTAAGCCTATTGGCAATAATTTTAAAGATGAGCTTGTATGTGACATTGCAAAGGCTAATTGGTCTAACATGTTCCACCCTACAAGCATTATCATTTTTTGGAATTAAGGTAACAAAAGTATGGTTTAATGCTTTGAGTAAAAAACTCATTTTGAAAAAATGATGAAAAGCCTATGTGACTGCTTTGTCAGTGATGTTCCAAAAATATTTGTAGGACTCAACAGGACGGTCATTAGGACCAGGGCTCTTATGACATGCAAAATAAAATAAGGTTTTCTTGATGACCTAAGGAGAGGGGATGCTACATAATTGATTTTTCTCTTCAGAAATCACATGTGTGAACAAGCCTCGTAAATCATTTCGGAATGGAGGATTATTTGGATCAATTTCAGAGCTAAAAAGATGTTGATAGAAATTCTAGAATTGTTAACCAATATTTCTCTAGTTGAAACACAAAGTGCCATCATCTTTTTTAATAGATGCGATTCTATTGTGTCTAGCATGCGTAATAGCATAGAGGTGAAAATATCTAGAGTTAGCATCGCCCTCATGCAACCATTTCTCTTTTGGTGTTGTATCAACAAAGTTTCCACCCTTTTGTACATTTTATCCAATTCAACCTATAAAGCCTCCTCAAGGGCAAGAACATCACTAGTTTGATCCTTGGTCTAAAGTCTAAACTTCCTCAATCAAGGTTTTTAGCTCTTTGATTCTAGATTGACAATGGTCAAAATGAAGATGATTCCAGATTTTCAAAGTTTTTTTGACATTTCGAATTCTAGAATGAAGCTTGAAAGAAAAAGACCCAGTAACAAATTGATTCCAACCAAAATTAACAGTATCAAAGCAAGATTCATCACTTAACCATATAAGCTCAGACTCGAAGGGTTTAGGGACTTGGTTTGACTTAATAGCAGTGTTCAAAAGAATAGGCCTATGGTCAGAAGCAAAAGTTGGGCACTAAAGTATGCTCAAAGAGGGAAACAGGAGATTCCACTCAAAGTTAGCTATACCTCGATCAAGTCTCATTTGAATATTTGTAAAAGCTTCCCTTTTATTGTTCCAATTGTATAGAAAACCATGAAAACCAAGATTAGCAAGGCCAAGATCATTTAGTTCAGCTAGAGGGAATTCTTTGAAGAAGAAGCAAAGGACTTACACCCCCCCCCCTGCCATTTGAGAATAGATGCCAATAAAATCCCCTAGAAGTAACCATGGTCCAATAAATTCAGCAACCACTTGGTGCAAAAAGATCCCACAAGAGGGTTTAAGTGAAGGATAACAAGGAGCATAGACTCTAATGAAGAACCAAGAAGGGAGAAAGGGATCAAACTGTACAACAGCATGAATAAAACAAACATTATGGGCAAGGATTTGCACATCAAGATTGGCACTCCAGGCTAAATAGAGAACACCTGAAATGCTAGTAGGAGGGATGAAAAAGAAATTTGAGAGATCAACAACATTAAGGGTTCTAGTGATGGGAGATCTTTTTGAAGTTTCAATTTCACAAAGAGACAAAATATCAGGTCCTGATTCAAACAAATTATTAAATTCCTAAATGAATTTTAAAGCCAGATAATATTTTATTTAATAAATTGATTTTATTTATATAGTCAGTACTTTATAAACAATTTCGAAAAACTTTTTATAAAAAAGGTCAATATTCACAATTATACAAGGTAAATAGATAAAGTTGGTTTACAATGTAAATTTTTTTAAAATTTTGATAAATTAGTCTCATAATTTCTGGGGGAAAAAAAAGAGTGTTGCTTTATAGAAGAGGGCAAAGTGATCAAATTGATACAACTGTTTATAAAAAATCTGGATTTTAAGAATATAATTACTTAGTAAATTGAATTCAGGCGAATTTTATTAAACTTTGAGTCTTAATTTGGTCAAAGTAAACAAACTGGGTTCAATACAAAAAATTAAACAATATTCAGCAAACTTAAAAAATTAATTTCAAATTAATAATCATAACTTAATATAATTTCTACTTCTTCATATTCGTCCAAGTCTTGTGCTTTTAGTATTCAGGGTTCCAAATATATTATAGTTGTGCACTACCCTTTCATTGTTCCAATTTTCAGTATATGAATAATATCTTGAAGTTTTACAAGTAAATATTGTCCTAGCTAATCCAAAAAATCTTATGAATTTGTTGTTTAATTAAGATTGCATATAAATAATAAAATTAAAACACAATTCACACCTATTGATTATTGAAAAATGTAAATTAATATATTCATAATTGACAATTTGATATATCCTTACTGATAAGGGATTGTGCAATTTCCGTTAAAACTATCAGATTTGTTGTATGAAATAAATATTAATTATTAATTTTTTTTAAATGAGACAAATGAAAGAAGTATATAATTTAATAAATCTTCATATTGTACTATGAGATTATATATGATATAATTCAATAAACCTTCATATTGTACTATAAGATTATATATTAAATAAGGTGTAAAAGATATGTTGATACTACTATTGTCTTCTAAATTTATTTTGTTAAAAATCAAAATAAATCAAAAAAACTTTTTTGGCATCAAAACCCAAATAGACTTACTTTATACTATAAACCCAAATATACAATTCAACTTGAATTTTATCCCAATATAAATCCATCTATTTAAATGCACATTATAATCAACTTATTTTAAATTCGATCCATTAAAATTCAACTAAAATCCAACATAATCCACTCATTTGCCATCTTTAAAGTAAAATATATATAAATACACCTTATTTTTTTTACCCCTCATTATTAAAGAGTTAATATTGATCAAGGATATAAATTTAATTTAATTAATTAATAAAGTGTCCTTATTATCACAGTAAGATGAACTCCACATCAAACCTAATCATCCACCCAAACAAATTAAAAGAACTACAAAATCACTTGTCTCAGCAGACAAAACACTGAAAAGTTTCATGTTTATATTTGCAACTCACTGTCAACTTCCTGAAACCTTAAATCAACTCCTGGACCACGAATTCAACATAGAACAAAAACAAAAATGATCTTTTCAATATTCAAACAGTCAGGTTGAGGAAAAACTGTTTCATTAGCTAGTTGTTGAAGGACATGGTTCTTCTCCTTAAGCTTCTACTATCATATGTAGTTCCCACAACCCTGTCATCTTCAGTCAGTTTTACTTCTGAAAATCCCTGCGAACTCGATGGAGCAGCAGCAATATACTGTTTTGCAAGAATTTCATCATCACTAGAACTCTGTACTTCTTCAGCAGGAGCTTTTCCCTTTGCTTTATCATCAGCAGCAAAATCTTCACCTTCAGAGATGTTCTCATCATCGCCGTCTGTAGGGCTGCTGTAATATTCCTCAGAAGTAGAACTGTCGCTAAGCGTGTGAAATATGGTAACACTTTCTTTCTTAAAACCTTGAAATGAATAGCTCCTGGTCTTCCCATCATACAATGGAAGCAATGATTTGGGACGTTTTTTTCCTCCGTCCCTTCCTAAACTGTACGTAGTTGAGAGCTTTCTCCTGACGATTTCTCTTTCTTTAACCAAATCACTTAGTTTTTCCAGCACTTCGTTGGCTGCTGCTTCCTCTGAAGCTTTTTGTTCCAACTCTGTGATCATTCTGTCGAATGCTTTCTGTTGAGATCGTAGAGAACGCTGGACAGAAACACAGAAAAATGGACGTAAATTTCTTCCATGAAAATGGTAATGTGAAAGAAAAATGCAAGGATTTTATGCATGTGCTCACTCTCTTTTCAAGAAACTTTCCAAGGTTTAGACTCTGAAGCTTTTTCTTCTTCCAAAAGATGCAGCAGTATCGTACAAATGCTGCTAGTAATACCAAAAGTATAGATTCAATCAAGAGAAACAAAATAATCGTCTTCTCATTACCTGCACAAAGGAAAATATGAGAAAGATTTCAACTTTTTATGGTATAAACAATACAAGAAGTTGGTGCAAAACTTACCCGTGTAGATAGATATGCCCTTGGGCTTCACTTGTGAGCAGCTAGACGCAAGCTTCTGTCCTGGAGCCGGAAAAACATAGCAAAGAAACAGAACTATGATGTAAGGTACTTACAGATGAATTTTATTCAGCCAGATAAGCCAAAGCCGGTACTAAAAGAGCATTACGTGTGGAACGACAAGACAACGGGCTGCCATTTCCTGCACGATGGAATAATCAAATGATTTAGGCTTAAAGAAAGAGTATTTTCACAATTATGTTCTGAAGAAAACACTACTACTATGTGCTTAAACTAGGAAACCCGTTATACAAATTACAAAGTATACCCACGAAGTAAAATAACTTACTTGAAACAGCGAAAAAAGCTAGAAGAGTTCTTTCATCCAGTAGAAAATGTCGCAGATCGCTCTGTGACAGCTTGAACAAGAACTTACCTGCTTGTCCCAAGCACAAATTATTTCACTACCAAGAACTCGATTGAAACAGTAGAATGGTGAAACCACACACATAGACACACTACAGAGAGGAAGTTTGGAATTACTAGGATCACTTTCAGAGCAGCAGATGGAATTAGACGCTGGAAGAACAAATGTGAATACGACACTTTTGGGTTTCATGGCTGATATATGAGTGTATTCTGAGATTGTCTGGGAAATTTTTCCGTCCATTTCTGTCTGAGAAATGTAGACTGCATAGCCGGAGCAATCAAGTACAGGATTAACTTGGATTACAGAATTCAAGCTAGCTGATTTGGGAAATTTTCTGAGAGTTCCTGTGGGTGAGAATGAATAAAGAAATCCATCCAATGAGCCAAAAGATATCCAACCTGCTTCATCAATCAACTGTTACTCAATGAGTCTGTCAGTCATAAAATGAATTGGGAGCCCTGTTCAGTATTGAGCATTTTTCAAACTAATTCACCAGAGTATATTTCATATGATCATCTTACCATTTGCATCAACAACCGGTTCATAATCTGCTGAACTTAACGGCCCAATACTTCCTTGCCAAAAAATGTTTCCTGTGGAAGCATCCAATGCCAGGATCAGAGCTGTATCTGGTATAGTAACATATAAATGACCATTGTTTCCAGGAGTAATTGTAAATGTATTCCCAAATGAGCTAAGATCTTGAATCCATTTAAAATAAGGGCCTCGAACTGATAAAGAGTATAGTTCCCCTACAGTATTAGAGATCTGCAAGGAAAAAAGGACTTGTAAAACACATACATTAAAGGGTCAACCCTATGCTAGATAAATCATATTTTAAGACAAGAAAGTATCATAGAGGAAATCAAATTCATGCTCAAAGACTATATAATCAAAAAACAAGAAAGACAAATTGATTAATAGAGCTTACGAATATACTAGCTTCACAGTGATCAATCACAGGCGCTGAAGTAAAGTAGCATTCTGTAATGTTTTTCTTGCAACCTTGGCGATATCCGTGCTGGTAAAGCACCGGACCAGCACTCCATAGAAGTTGTCCGTGCACTCTATAAGCAAAGAGCCCACGGTTTTTAACGTTAATGAGCACACATGAGATGGATATGCTTGCAGAGATTCCAATGATTTCTCCTGGCCCTTCTGAACCTTGTCCTGGACTGAAGAATACTTCCACAGCAGCTTCAGAAGTTCCGATGTTTAGAGGATAGATTTTTAGTACCCTGTTTTCTGCAACCAAATATATCTGCCAATATAGTTTGGCCTTGAGAAAATTAATCTCCCCACAAAGTCCAAAGTTAAGAATCATGAGAAAATAAATAATTCACACTCCTCATGAATATCTGAGAGAAATTTAGAGGGAAATCTATAGATTCAGTCGAGAGACTCGCCTTTTTTGACCCTCCATGAACTGGAGTTATATTTGAATTGCATGTATAATGCAAGTGTACTGCCCACGCAATAGAACCATTTCTTTCAAAGGCAAAAAAGTTTTTTCCTGAACAAGCATAAACCCGCCCGTCATCTCCAATGAAGTTCTTGAAAAGTCTATTAGTGGCTCTCTTGGAAGGTTCATCAGCTGAAACAAAAAGCTTCGAGTCTTAGACAATATTATGAAATGGAAATGAGTTTCGAAAGCTGTGAGTGCCTTAAAAATCTCAAGTCTCTACGTTGCATGTAAGATCTTTGATCATCGTAGCAAACTTTCTCGTTCTCTTTCTAGCTCAGGTCTGTCTAAGGGCTCATCATAAAGTGCATTGGCATTTTCTATTTTTCACCCAGCATACCAAGAAATGTGAAAGAAAGAAGAAAGAGCAAATTTATGACCACTTCTCATCCTGAGACTTCAACTGCCCTGAGGGTCCCTCATTACAAAGTAAACTCGAATGACAAAGATATTAACATATTTATATCTTACAAAAATAAGGAAAACTTGCAGGAGGGGGGGGGGGGG
>JACGDI010002003.1:857059-879312 GCA_014898725.1 Jacaranda copaia
CCCACGCCCCACCCCCCCACCTCGGGGTAGGAATTGACTTTATTAGGACAAGTGAAGAATAAATTCTCATAATTTAGTCGAGTACACTAATTTAGATTGTGAATGTTTGTGTTCTAATTTCTCATTTTTTTAAGAGAAATGGTTAAATTTTTTTGTTTATGAGATTAATTTTTTTATAGGGAGTGGTCGTTTATGAGATAAAAGTGTAATGATTATTACAATTAACATGACATATGAAAATTATGAGGTGGTGGTTGTTTGTAAGAAAACTATGAGAAAGTATTTGATTGTAAGATATTTTGTGAAGAAAGAATAGTGATTAATTGTGAGAATTTGTATGAGAATTTTTTTTTAGAAATGGTGATTAATTGTTAGTATTTTTTATATAAGGAATGTTATATACTATTTATGTATATATTTTTGTAGAGTAAGTTATATTAATTTAATATTATCTAAAAGATCCCCTAATATATAATGAAATTTAATATTGAATTAATTTATTTGATTAATATTTGAAATTTTTTTTTGAGAATTTAACAATTTATATATTGAATATAATAAATATATATTCATGTATATTCATTAAATATATATTAAGTATTTAGTAATATATTAAATATTATATATATATACTAAATATTCACTAAATATATTTAATATAGTCCTATTTTTTTTGTTAAAAATTAGTTTTTTATTTCTTAATATATATTAAATAGCATAGCACATATTAAATATTACATATATACTACAAATTCATTAATTATATTAAATATTAAATATATACTACATGTTCGTTTATATTTAAAATAGTACTATATTTTTTCTGTTAAAAAGTTTTTATTTATTTATTAATATATATTAAATATATATTCTTTATGTATATTCATCAAATATATATTAAATATTTAATATGTACTGCAAAGTCATTAACTATATTGGAAATACTCTAATTTTGAAATAGTCAAATAATAGTTACTTACTTCTTTTATAAAAATTAAATTTAATATGTTCATATTATTAATTATAATATATATAATATTAAAGTACCAGATTTTTTTATTAATATTGTATTACATTCTTGCATTATATTTATTAATATTTTTATTTTAAAAAAGTTATAATGATAATGTTATTAAAGATACAAAATTATGTATTACTATAGAAATCAAGTACTGATGAAATATTTCAATCTCATAAAATACGATGTAAAAATTTGTAAATGCATGTGATCAAGTTAGTGTATGCATATATAATTTAATCAACAAACAATATATATTGCTTTTACTCCGTATCACAAAATAAGTTGCTTAAAGTAAATTATTAAAATTTATAAATATTAATTACGAGTATTTATTATATAAAAATTATATTTAATGAATATACATCAACATGGATAATACATAAAGAATCTATATTCAATATATTTATGAGAGGAGAAGGCCCACCAATATTACATTTGGTTAATAAATTAAACTGCATAGCATATTTGAGCCGAGAAGAAACGAGAAGGCCCACCAAGAATTTTTGTCAAATTTTTCTGTGAGAACAGAGTGTTCGTGGGAGGGGTGGGGTGGGGTGGGGGGCGAGAACAGGCGAGAGCAAGCCAAAGACCCTTTTCCAGAAATTTTCTTTGAGGTGGAGTTTTTTTTCCACCAGCAATCACGCGTTCAAAAGGAAAACAAAAACATGTTTTGAGCAAGCACAGACTTAAGATTAGAATCTTTTGACTGTTTTATTGCATTATTTGAAATAGTTTCTTTGGTTCATTTTATTGAGTGTACTTATATATGAGATTTAATATTTAAAATTTAACAAATTCTAAATATAAATATATATATATATATATGTATAAAGAAATTAAAAAAATAGAAAATAAGTAAGTGAAGGAAAATATTTGCCCGAGTAGAAGAGTACCTACCTAGTAAAACTTGTTTTGAACAAATCTAGGAGGTTCGAGGTGGGGTGGGTTTGAGCAGAAAATGTCAAATTCCGCCCGACATAAATGATCAATCGCCACAGAAATGACAAGTGGGAGGAAGCCATGCGGTATAGTCAATAGTGTTATCCTCATCCTCAACCCTCCCTACTCAAGATAATGCTTGCTGCTGCTGCCGCTGGCCAGTGCCACCCACCAAGAAGATGATCTGGTTCCTTCATCATGCTTCTCTCTTGTTAATTTACTTATTTGAATTGGATAGAAAGTGACATTTCGGTGGCCTGACACTTGAGATGGATATCATCGATTGGTTATCTGCCCGAGTCAAGTTTACTAACCTAACATTTAGGATTTCCAAAACAATTATTATAGAGACAACTGATTTCTCATTTAGGATATGTGATAGAATATTTTGTTATGTTTTCTGTTTGATTTTAACATATAATTTAGGGAATTGTTTCATTTTAAGGTTAAATAGAAAAAAATATCTAACTCTATTTCTAATTTATTGTTCAATCCATATTAGAATTTTTACACACTAAATTTCCTATTTTTTCACATAATTTAGGAATCACTCCCTATATTTCTTAAAAAGACCTATATACCTTTATATTTCGAAAAAACAACAAAAATACGTGAGAAATGCGTTTCTCTTCAAACGCTTTCCTTTTTTTTTTTTCCTGCCTGGGATCGACTTCTTGAGGCGCTAAAAGAAAAGGGTGCGAAACCATTCTGCCTTCGCCATTGAAGCATGAATGAGAGAAGAAGAAGTGAAAAGAAAAAAAAAAAAGACACCAAACTTTCTACCATTTTTCTGCGACAAAGGAAGGAAAAACATCTGCAAAAAGAAGTTGAGTACAAAAAGACGTGAACAAAAGAAACATAAGTGTGTTTTCTGAATTTGTAGTTTCAAATGTCAATGATTTTTCAGTGTTTAGAGTATTTATTCATTTTTTACTCATTAAACACTTGAACCCATTTGATATATATATATATATATATGATTTTTGTTGTGAGACGGGAAGTTTCTAATTTGTACTTGAAGGGTATGAAAGTTGGACTTTACCTTTTTGGGGTTTATACTTCTTTTTACCTAAAATTATATGGTAAAATTATATAGTAAAACTATTTAAAAATGATAGTGTAATATCTGTAGAACATAGCATCCAAACTTGTAGTACACATTAGGCAAAAGTGTAGTATATAATCTGCGTAACTGCAATACATTTTAGAAGCAAATATAGTATAAAATATTTAAGCTTGCAGTACACATTATGAAAAAGTCTAATATATAACCTACAATACATTTTAGAAATAAATGTAATATAAAACATTCAAACTTACGGTGCACATTACGGAAAAGTCTAGTATATAACCTATAGTATATTTTAGAAGTAAATGTAATATAAAATATTCAAACTTGCAGTACCCATTAGGCAAAATTATAGTATATAAAATGTGTAGCTACAATACATTTTAGAAACAAATATAGTATAAATATTCAAATTTGGAGTACACATTAGGAAAAAGTGTAATATATAATTAGTGTAACTGTAGTACATTTTAGGAGCATCTATAGTACAAAAATATTTAAGCTTGCAGTATACATTAAATAAAAATAGAGTATATAATTTGTGTATCTGCAGTACATTTAGAAGCAACTGTAGTATAAAACATTCAAGTCTGAAATATACATCAACTGAAAGTATAGTATAATATATTATGTGTTTCTGAAGTATATTTTAGAAGCATCTGTAATACAAAATGTTCAAGTTTTCAATATACATTATCTAAAAGGGTTAGTTTATTATCTGTTTATATACTAATATTTCTTTATCTGATTGCAGCAAAGCCAAGACATTATGAGGTCTGCTTTCGTTGCTCCCCCTAATTTTTTTAGAGCAAATTGGAGATTGTAAAGTCTAAGATGGGGTTAAAACATTTGATGCATTGAAAAAAATCCCTTTATATATATATATATATATATATATATGGATATGCCCAAGTTAAGTTCAAACTTCATTCAGCTGGAAGCTATCTTAGGAGGTTTGACTTAAAAAAGCTATTATTTCATTTTTCGGAGGGGGTTAAGGTTCCTTTTTCTGCAGCTGAATTTTTTAAGATTTTAAGGTTGTCATATGTGGGGCAATCTATTAATATAACATTGAAGATAAAGTTTTCAACCTTTGATAGCCTTTTTTTTTGGAAAGCTGCAGAATATAACTAGATTTGAAAAAGCAAAAAGGTTTGAGAAGTATGTATATAAGGATAGTGAGGAGGACTTGAATAATTTTTATAGGTTGTACATACTTTTTATTTTTAATTATTTTTTATTTCCAACATCTAATTATTGGACTCCACAATTTCTCCTACCATACTTATACAATTTATCTAGAGTTGGTTTGTATGCACGGGGCATAATTGCATATAATTTTCTTGTCTAAGATATGAAGATCCATTAAGGAGTAGGTGGAGAAAGAACCAAGAAATATATTGACGGGTGCACAGTCAGTTTGATGGTAAGTGTTTGCTTCATTTTTCTAATAACATTGATTATATTTATATTCAAATGAGTATAATTTTTTGATTTATGAATGATAGGCATAGGTTTATGAACGCATCCCATTATTAGCTTCATCAGTGAGTTTGTTTGAGTTTTCATGCTTTTACCGGTAGAAAAATAGAAAACTCCCACATAATGTGGAGGAGGCAGAGAATAAATTGAAACAAATTACAGTAGAAATGGTAATAATTGTAATAATTCATTGTTAGCTTTTTGTATAAGAATTTGAATTTGATAATTATTTTCATTATAATAGATTGTAACCCTCAACCCTACTCCACAGCAGTTAGAATTGGCAATTTGGATAAAAAAATTAGAGGCTGCCAGTACTGCTTTCAGTGAAGTCCATGTTTGTGATCATACAATACATGAAGCAATTATTACAGCTAAAGTTGAAGAAATTAAATCATTGAAAGAAAAAATTACTTCATTTGATATGATGGCAATGAAAGAACAGGGTGAGGAGGAGCATCTAGCTGAGGACAAGATTGAGAGGGAGGAGCTTGAACAGGAAGTTGATGAGTTTGTACATGAAAGGGGACTTGATTTGGTAGATGATGCACAGAAAGGAGGGGATGAAACTGAAAACACAGTGGATGAAGAAAGTCAAACAAAACACTGTCTGATCCTTCAGATTCTCCCAAAACTTTGAAGATAGAAGTTTATGTACAAATTCAAGCAGCTAAGTTCGAGGAATTTGAGATTGAAGTGGCAAATGTATGTTCTCAATTGTGACAAATGTGCGTAATCAAGAAGACAGGAAACCAAAATAGAAATCTCTAGATTTTGTCAGCCCCTTGAGCACTACACTAGCCAAAAGAGCAAGGCAAATGACAAAAACCTATGGTCCTCTTTCTCATCCTCATTCTCATGCTTAAAAAAATAATAATAATAAAGAACAAGAAGAGAAGAAGGTGTTGTCAACTACTTAATATTTTAAGTTTTTGTTATTTGCATTTCATTTGTAAATTATCTATTTGTAATATATGTAATGATATCTTATTCTTGATTGGTTGATATTTGTACTCAATGTAATCATATTTTATACTTCATGTTGGTGATATTTATACTTAATGTGCTATGTCTTTTGTACTCCAAGTTAGTGATATTTATTTTTAATGTGCTATTCTTTTGCACTTCATGTTGGCGATATTTATATTTCATATGCTGATCTTTTATACTTCATGTTGGGATACTTGTATTTCATGTGCTTATCTTTTGCACTGGATAATTGATCCTTTATACCTATGTGCATGAGTTTTGTACCCAATGTAGTCATATTTTGTACTCCAATAAGGAATATTTCAATAGTTGATATTTTGAACTTAATGTGCTGAGTTTTGTATTCCATGTTGGTTATATTTTGTACTTCAATAGGTGATACTTCAATAGTTGATACTTTACACTTAATGTGCTAGAGTTTTGAACTCCATGTTGGTTATATTTTGTACTTCAATAGGGGATACTTCAATAGTTGATACTTGGCGTTTAAGTGCTTGATTTCTGTACTCCATGTTAGATATATTTTGTACTTTAATAGGGGATACTTCGATAGTTGATACTTTGCACTTAATATTCTTGAGCTTTGTACTCTATGTTGGTTATATTTTGTACTCCAGCGGGGGATACTTCAATAGTTGATACTTTGCATTTAATATGCTTGAGTTCTATACTTTATGTTTGATATATTTTGTACTTCAATAGGAGATATTTCAATAGTTGATACTTTGTACTTAATGTGCTTGGATTTTGTACTCCATGTTGGTATATTTTGCACTTCAATAGGGGATACTTCAATACTCGATTCTTTGTACTTAATGTGCTAGTCTTTTGTACTTCAATTGTTAACACTTTGTACCTAATGTGCTGTGTTTTGTACTACAGGAGACCAAAGATATCAATCCAATCTAGGTGACAGAGGAACCAATTAGCCCAAAGATTGAAGCGTCTGATCCCTATAAAGGAATGACTGATTATAGAGGTCATGAACTTATTCCAGTAGAAGAGCGAGAAGTCATTGATAACTTTGTCAAAAGAGATAATTTGGTGTAACAAAATTTGCTTATTATTTTGCTCTTAGATAAATTGGTGTTTGAACTAACAATTAATAATTGTGTAAGGTGACAGTCTAGGAGGGAGCAAGACAATTTCTAGATGGAAGAAACTTTTGTGAGGTTTTATTTGGAGGAAAACTTACTGGTGACATAGTGGACTACTACATATCGATATTATGCAGCCCATTTTTCAACAAGAAGTGTCACCACAATGTGTGGTTTACATTCGCAATAATGCAAATATGTGACGATTTCGTAACTTAATTTGCTTCACATTTTCAATGAGTATAACCATTTGTTATATACTTCATAGGTTGATATATTAGACAGACTAGAGGGACACAATTTGAAGGATATGGCGGATGAAGAATTTATGGAGATGATACCTATACTTAACTCCTTCGCCCATAAAGATTTGGAAGACCTCACGTTAGATGTTGTAAACCAGTGTCATTACATAATCCTACATAATCTTATCGATTTGTTAGCATCGTCACTAGTTGTTGGTTATCCTCGACACCTCAACTCATTTTTCTTGTATATGAATTCAATAATAGCCACCAAATACAAACCAACAGCTATTGCCATTGTAAGTTTGCTTCCTTTCCCTGTGATTTCTTCATAAAGTAAGGAGTCAACAATTGATCAATATTTTTGTAGGCTTCATTCTATTCTTGGTACATGAAGCTTTCATTGGGGTGTGGTGTGGACGAACACATGAGGTAAAAAAAAAAGTAGACAACAAAAGGGTATAGTGGATTGCGTTGTCTATGTGTGACTTTGGGTGAAATGTTTCGCTAAAGATACCCTCGAGTTTTGGAGGTCTGCTGGAATAATTGACATCAACAAATATCGTGCGACAATGGAATATACAATATTAAGTCATAAAAATGCAAGAATTTGAATCACACTTTGTATGTAAATACATTTGTAAATTGAAGGATACTTTGTATATAATATTATTTTGTACGTAAGTGTAGTTTTTCATCAAGCATTTATAATATTTTAAATTGAAATTAGACAGTGAGTTGAGTACAATTTGAGGAAAATAAAGTATAAAAGTGGAAAAAATAAAGTATAACTGTTGCATTGATGTATAATATACCAAGTTTCATGAAAATTAGGCAACGAATTTGAGTACAATATGAAGAAAATAAAGTACAAACCCTAAAAATGAGGTATGAAACATGTATTATTGAAGTACACTTCAATTCCATTGAACACAAGGAGTGAATTTGAGAACAATTTAATAAAAATAAAGTATAAACTCAGAATAAATAAAGTATAAAATATTTTTTGCTGAAGTACACTTTAGTTCAATTGAAAATGCGAAGTGAATTTGAATACAATTCAAAAGAAATGAAGTGCAAATCTAAAACAAACAAAGTATAAATTGTTTTTCGTTGAAGTACACTTTGATTCTTCTGAAACTGGGTAGCCAATTTGAGTATAATTTAAGGAAAATGAAGTACAAAGCTAGAACAAAGAAAGTATAAGATGTGTTTCTTTGAAATTTACTTCAATTCAATTAAAACTAGGCAATGAATATGAGTACAATTCGAAGGAAATAAAGTATAAACCTAAAATAAACAAAGTATAAAATATGTTTCGTCGAAGTACACTTCAATTCCATTGAAACTAAGCAGCTAATTTGAATAAAATGAAGTACAAACCCAAAACAAACAAAGTACAAAATGTATTTTTTTGAAGTTTACTTCAATTCACCTAGAACTGAGCAGGAAATGTGAGTAAAATTTAAAAAAAATGAAGTACAAACTTAAAACAAACAAAGTATAAAATATTTTTTTATCAAAGTACACTTCAGTTTCATTGAAATTGGGCAACCAATTTGAGTAAAATGAAGTACAAACCCTGAACAAACAAAGTATAAAATGTGTTTCTTTGAAATTTACTTCAATTCAACTAAAACTAGGCAGGGAATATGAGTACAACTCGAAGAAAGTGAAGTACAAATAAAAAACAAATAAAGTATAAAATGTGTTTTGTTGAAGTACATTTCAGTTTCATTGAAATTGAGCAGCCAATTTGAGTAAAATGAAGTACGAATCCTATACAAACAAAGTATAAAATGTGTTTCTTTAAAATTTGCTTCAATTCAACTAAAATTGGGTAGGGAATATGAGTACAATTTGAAGAAAATGAAGTACAAAATCAGAACAAACAAAGTATAAAATATTTTTATTGAAGTACACTTCAATTCTAATGAAACAGGGCAACCAATTTGATTACAATTTTAGGGCAGTGAAGTATAAACCAAGAAAAAACAAAGTATAAGATGTGTTTATTTGAAATTCACTTCACTTCAGTTGAAATTAGGCGGGGATTTTGAGTACGATTTGAGGGAAATAAAAATCTTGAACAAACAAAGTATAAAATATATTTCTTTAAATTTCACTTCAATTTGATTGAAACTTGGCAGTGAATGTCAGTACAATTTTGGTGTACTGAAGTACAAATATTGAACTAACAAAGTATAAAATATATTCTTTTGAAGTACACTTATTGCAATTGAAAAATTAACAAAAATTAAAATGATTGTCATGTACAATATTTTGAGATTATCGTATCATGTGAAGTACGTATTTGTATCGGTGATATTGTGAATATTATCATCAAATTCTCATTTGTTAACATCTTTGAAAGCATAAGAATTCTTTCATTACCGTGATTGAAAACATTCATCAGTGGAACACTAGTGGTTAACAAATTAAAACTTTAATATAATTTTATTCATATGATAAAAACCACACCAATTTTTATAATTTGGGTATTATTTACCACGACTTAAAATTCAAATCATTGAACAAATTTCAATTCAACAATATTAGTAAAAATATTAAGGTATTAAATTCAAAATTCTCAAAATAAGGAAAAAATATTTTTCGTTGAAGTACACTTCGATTCTAATGATAATTTGAGTATGAATTAAGGGAATTGAAGTATAAACCCAGAGCAAATAAAGCATAAAATGTATTTCTTTGAAGTTCACTTCAATTCATTTGAAACTAGGTACAAAATTTGAATATAATTCGAAGGAAATAAAGTACAAACCCAGAGCAAAAAAAGTATAAAATGTGTTTTGTTGAAGTACACTTCAGTTCCACAGAAACTGAAAGCCAATTTAAGTAAAATGAAGTATAATCCAAAACAAAAAAAATAAAAACAAAGTATAAGATGTGTTTCTTTGAAGTTCACTTTAATTCAATTGAAACTAGGCATGAAATTTGAGTACAATTAAAAGGAAATGAAGTACAAATCCAAAACAAATAAAGTATAAAATATGTTTCTTTAAAATATAATTCAGTTCTACTAAAACTGGAAGCTAATTTGAGTAAAATGATATACAAACCAAGAAAAATAAAGTATAAGATGTGTTTCTTTGAAGTTCACTTCAATTCATTTAAAACTAGGCATGGAATTTGAGTACAATTCTAAGAAAAAGAAGAACAAATCCAAAACAAACAAAGTACAAAATGTGTTTAATTCAAATACACTTTAGTTCCACTAAAACTGGTAGCCAATTTAAGTAAAATTTGAGTAAAATGAAGTACAAACAAACAGAAAAAAACAAAGTATAAGATGTGTTTCTTTAAAGTTCACTTCAACTAAATTGAAATTAGGCATGAAATTTGAGTACAATTTGAAGGAAATAAAGTACAAACTCAGAACACACAAAGTATAAAATGTATTTCGTTAAAGTACACTTCAGTTCCACTGAAACTAGAAGTCATTTTAAGTAAAATTTGAATAAAATGAAGTACAAACCAAGAAAAAATAAAGTATAAAATGTGTGTTTTTGAAGTTCATTTCAATTCAATTGAAATTGGGCACAAAATTTGAGTACAATTTGAAGGGAATAAAGTACAATCATTGAACAAACAAAGTATAAAATGTATTACGTTGAAATACACTTCAATTTCACTGAAACTGGCAACCAATTTGACTAAAATTTGAATAAAATGAATTACAAACCAAGAAAAAACAAAACATAAGATGTGTTTCTTTGAAGTTCACTTCACTTCAATTAAAATTAAGTAGGGAATTTGAGTACAATTCGAAAAAAATGGAGTACAAACCCTGAACAAACAAAGCATAAAATGTATTTTGTTAAAGTACACTTTGTTTTCATTGACAATTTGAGTACGATTTGAGGGAATTGAAGTGCAAACCTAGATCAAATAAAGTATAAAATGTGTTTATTTGAAGTTCACTTCACTTCAACCGAAAGAGGTAGGAAATTTGAGTACAATTCAAAAGAAATAAAGTACAAACCCAAAACAAATAAAGTATGAAATGTGTTTTGTTAAAGTATACTTCAGTTCCATTGAAATTGTGCAGCCAATTTGAGTAAAATTTGAGTAAATAAAGTCAAACCTTGAACAAACAAAGTATACAATATTTTTCATTGAAGTACAAAATTTAACTAATTTACTGATTCTTTGCATGTTCAACGATTATGCTCTGTTCTACCTCACCTTTTACACTTAATTACACATTTCTCAATTTGTGATGGAATTATCTGTCTTTCTATGCTCAGGTTGAGATTGACAATCAGGTGCATTAATGAGCTCATCATCATCTGGCGGGAACAGATTTATATCAAATGTAGAAATAGGGTTTATCACTGCTTAGTATACTTGTTGATACATCTCAACTCAGTAGTATTGATTGGTGAAGTCATATAGTGAAAGTGACCTTGACTCAATACAAGCACAAGTATGTTTGCATGGTATTTTATCAATCTGCCATGCTCTGCGTGAACAAACCCTACAATGTAAATCTACAGTATATGATTTATCTTGCTCAATCACCTTAAAGTTTCAACCGCTATACATGATAACCTTTAAGTTACGAGAACACATATGATTAATTGCCAATTTTTTCTCTTGCTTGGGACATATTGGACCAATCATCTTATGAGATTCTTCTCATTGATCATGTATCATAACTATTATTTGCCTGCCTATGTGATCAACCATGGCTACAACTGGCATAAATCAGGTTGGTTTAACCTAATTATTCTAATATTCTGCTTCATTATTACTTATTATCTCCCATTGATCTCCATTGAATAAGGAATTTGCACAATATGGTGAGTCAGACTACATAATAAAGTCTTTTGCAAGCGGCAATAACTCTAAGATGCTGTCTATATGTCGTGTATACTTCTACCTTATAGGCGCATATGCAGCTTTCATAAAAATAGAGCACCAATATTTCTTGTTATGTAGAGGGTACTTCCTTAATACTTGAATTTAAAATAATAGAACAATAATGTGCTAAATGTTATGAATTAGAGTTTATTTCATAAAATTGTTTCACAAACAAAGATAAAGTATACTTACTTATTTCTTAAAGTTATCAACTAAGTGTCTCAAGCAATATGCATGGTGGCTATCGAAAAATATCATGGGGATGGCCTTAAGAAGACCTGGATGTCTATCAGAGAAGAAGGTCAACCTTGATAAGCTAGGTAGATATTTCTTAGCTTGAAGCAGAACCACTCCTAATTAATATTATTTTCAAAGTCAGCAACTGCATATGCTAGCGTGAATAAGTCATTATTAACATCTTTACTGACAGCATTGAGTAAGCAGCCATGGTATTTATTTTTAATATGGGTGCCATCTAAAAATATCAATGGCCTGCATCCCCTGAGAAAACCATTAAGGCAGGTACTGAAACATATAAATAGCTGACGAAATTTTTGACAAATTGGATTAATCTCACAATCTGCAATGCTTTTAGGATTTGTCCTCTTCACCGCATCATAGTACTACATCAACTTATCATAAGATCCCTTTTCAGCGCCATGGATATCTTGCATAGCTAATTCCTTACCCATTGATGCTTTATGGTACCTAAGTTCCACATTGTATTCTCTGTGAACATCTTTCAATATGATAGAGGGCTGATAACATGGCTCTAATCTCAATTTATCTTTAACAATGTTAGCAACCCAAGCGAATCGGCTTTAGGATGTCCCCTTATTCGAAGATTAGCCTTACCACATGTGTGCTCTAGATTGCATTTTCAAATGCCAAATAATTTATCAGCCTCATGCCTTGATACATAGATTCTCCATTTTCAATTTTCATCACTGCAAATGGCTATGATTTTTTTGTTGTCATTTTTCTTGTATTTAAATGACCACAAAGTAAATACCGCATAATTCTTAAGCATAATTCTGAACTCCTAAGCATATTTGAATGTCTAAGCTTCCCCATATATGCAATTCCTCCATGCATCAATTAAGTTGCTAGTTAAAGCCAATTCATTGTGTGATGCATTGGTCGAACCAATTTTTTCCTCAATTGCATCCCTTGAGGTTGACAAATGAAGTATAATTTCATAAAAAAGAAGTACAATTTTAATAAATTGGAGTATAATTTCAAAACATTTGAAACATAAAATCCTAGCAATTGCAGTACACTTTTTTATAATCCATTAGTAGAACACTTGAAGTATTAAATTTACATAATAAAGTACAATTTTATGTGAAATGAAGTACAATTTCAGATAACTAGAGTATAATTTTGTATAAAGTGAAGTACATTTTTGAATAGTTTAAGTATAAAACTCTAGCAACTGCAGTACAATTTTGGATAATCAATAAATAGAACACATGAAATATAGAACTTCAATGAATAGAATATAATTTTAGATAAAATAAAGTATAAAATGAAATATAATTTAAGATAAAAAGTAAAATTTTAAATAAAGTTTGGATAATCAATAAATAGAACACTTAAAGTATAGAACTTCAATGAATAGAGTACAAGTTTAGATAAACTGAAGTATAATTTCAGAAAAAAACAAAAAAAAAAAAGTGCAATTTTAAATGAAGTGAAATATAATAGATTCAGCTAATTGAAGTACATGTTTAGATAAAATGAAGTACAATTTTGAAACACTTGAAGTATAGTACTTCAATGAATAAATTACAAGCTTTGTAAAATGAAACAAATATAATTTCAAAAAATAGAAATATAATTTTACATATAGGAAAGTATTATTTCAGAACACGTGAAGTATAAAATTCCAGCAAAAGAAATATAATTTTAGATAATCAATAAATAAAACACTTGAAGTGTAGAAAATTAATGAATTGAGTACATATTTAGGTAAAATGAAGTATAATTTCAGCAAAAAAAAAAATACAATTTAAATAAAGTGAAGTATAATTTTTGAATATTTGAAGTACAAAACCTTAGCAACTACAGTATAATTTTTTATAATCTATTAGTAGAACACTTGAAGTATAATATTTAAATTATAGAGTATAATTTTATGTGAAATAAAATACAATTTTAGATAACTGGAGTACAAATTTGTATAAAGTGGAATAGTTTAAGTATAAAATCTAGCGACTGTAGTATAGTTTGAGACAATCATTAAATAGAATACTTGAAGTATAGAACTTCAATGAATAGAGTACAAGTTTAGGTAAAATGAAGTATAATTTTAGAAAAAAATGAAGTGCAATTTTAAATAAAGTGAAGCGTAATTTTTAACATCTGAAGTATAAAACCCAAACAATGATTGTACAATTTTTGATAATCATTTAGTTGAACATTTGAAGTATAAAATTTAAATAATAGTGTACAATTTTTGTCAAATGAAGTACAATTTTATTTGCAATGAAATATAATGTAGAACGCTCTAAGTAGAGAAATTTTTTTAAATAAATGGAGTACAATTTTAGAACACTTGATGTACAAAATTTTATGAACTGAAATATAATTTAGATTCTATGAAAGTATTATCTTAAAACATCATAACTCTTCTTGGCGCTGTTGCTTGATTCTTCCTTTCAGTTTACTAGAATGTCAACAATGTTCATCTTCAATGTCAAATATAGTAAGACCATATTCAAGACATCTTCGTCATTAGTCAATGTCACATACAATCTTTGATATGGAGTTATGTATCTCGAATTGAAGAGCTCGGCATTAATTTCACTCTATTTTCTTGCGAGATTAATATACATGTCCATTAAAGTCATAGTATCCTTAATTGACATTATATGAAACTCGTCTTTGCAGTAGCAACTCCGCAACACTTGATTGAACACTCTAGCTTTACTATTGGTTGACATTGTGGAAAAAATACAAGAAACTCAAAAGCAATTGAGAAGCAACTGAGAAGAAGAAGAAACTTAAAAATAATAAAGAAGAAATCCAAAAAGGATGAAAATAAAAAGAGAAGAAGACAATGATATCAGGTTGGTGGTTGTTGGCTCCTATGATTATTCTCGTTTTCGCTATGGAGCTGCTTGCATTTTTTTCTTTTCTTTCTATTTTTAGAAATGATACTAATATTGATAGGGTTTACTGTTGCTTTTGTTTATGACAAAGAAGTGAAAAAAAAATGAGTGAAAAATATTATACTTAAGAGCATTTTTATCAAATCAAGTAAGTAGGGAGTGAACTCTAAAATTCTAACAAAATTAAGGAGTTTAGTCTAAACAAAATTAAGTGGGGACTGATCACAAAAATGAAACGTAATTTTGGTACTTTTAAATAAGTTTCCCTTGATTTTAATATATATTTTGGGAGAATGAATGTTGTAAGTGGGATTGAGGAATGTAATTGATTTTTTATTATATTTTGAAAAATAGTTAAAAAGTTTATTTTGGAAAGTGTTGGTATGTTTGTTTTGTTTTAGGGAACATTTTTTACTATAGTGATCAAATCAATATTTTGTTGTTGATTTTAAAAAAAAATGGAATTGAATAACTTTTTTTATTGTAAGAATAAGAGATAATTACAAAAACTACCCTTGAGGTTTAGTGTATTAGCAGAAACTTCTCCTGTGGTTTAGAAAATTACAATCACATCCTATAAGGTTTGGTGCCATCTAACAACGAAGTTCCATTGTTAGTCATACTAACGAAAATAGCTGACATCATTGTTGAATTTTTTTAAAATTTTCATTTTATCCTTTAATTGACTACTTTAGGTTGACCTTTTTTGGGACTAAAATACCCTTGTACTATTTTGGCATGTGCCACGCATATGTGGGTGTAATTGTAACATAATAAGTAATACTAGGAGCTTTAATAAACTAAAATAATACTTAATGTTGCTATCAGAAATATAAATTATTAATTCATTAATGCAACTAATAAGAATAATTAATTAATTAAATTGCTTTTAATTAATTAACTAATTATAACTTTTTTAAAAAATATTTAATTAAAAATATTATTTATTTTTGCTGCATTATTTTTTAGTTTAAAAGATTACTGATGTTGTTGAGAGCTGGAGGGTCAAATACTCCGGTTGATTCAAGTGTTTTGGGTTTGAGATCTGCAACCATGAACACACGTCAACTAGCCGAGAGGCTCTCGGCTAAGGCACTCCAACGCTCAAGTTAGTTCTGGTAAATCGAAGAATAGAGATAGTATGTAGTGAATAGTGTAAAAGGCATTACCTTGAACGTGGTGGTACTTGTAGTATTTATAATCTGCTGTGGTGTGATTTTATCCAAGTACCCTTATCAGGTGTATTTGGCTTTTCCTATGATAGGTGGTTAGGAGTCGTTCTTTGTCCAGATTCCGGTACTGTGCCAGGTGACGCAATCTCCTATTTTTCCGGATAACTATACCAGTAGGAGCACATCCCTGCCAGAGTTGTTGGCAAGGTTGTTGGAGTTGTTGGCAGCAGTTACATCAGTTGGCAGCAGTCATATCAGCTGCTACGTGTCATCAATGCCGAGGGGTTCGACCTGTCCAACTTATACCCGGAGGTCGATTCATGTCGACCGTACTCAAATGCTAAAATTTTTAAAGTGGCCCTTAGGTCGATATGGGTTGACTGCGGGACTTACCAAATGAGGTCGATGCGGGTCGACCAGATAGATGTGCCTTTGGGCTTCATAAGCTATCTCGTCTGAAGCTAGGCCTGTTGGGCCCACCGGACTATCGCATATCATGTTGGGCCTCATGGGCTGTCTCATTTGAAACTGGGCCTGTTGGGCCTACTGAATTATCCCATATCAATTACATTCAACCCCTTTAAGAAATTTAAACATGTCATATACACCCCTGTATATTTAGCTACTTGACATAAAACCTTCAATACTTTAAAAACCTACAAGCATATCCTTTAAAGAGGAAAATATACATTCCAAACGTACAAAAGTAATGCACCAAAATTAAACCAACTAAACGAAAGTTACACCAAACTTGCTTTTACATTTACACTAAATTGGTACAACATTCAGTTTTTTAAAATACATAATATATGTTAGAAGCAGTCAAATTAATTGTTTTCAAACTACACAAAACAATAGTGGTTTAATTCTTCACATGGAACTAACAAAAATATTAATTAGTTTTAATAGATAACCAAGAACAATATTTGATTTTTAGCAACCCTTCCACCAGCAACAATACCACCAGTAACGCTAGAATTTGTAGCACCTCCATTATAGCATCCAACATATCAAAATCTCCAACTCCACTTCCATTACCAACAATTGACTCCAAAGGTCTGTCAACTATTGCATACATCTATCATCAAAAGCCAAGTTATCAGCAAATAAAACCTCATCTCTTTCTTCAAAAGCACCAGTAGCAATAGCAGCTCCGTGTTCACGGGGGTGGAAAATTTCAACATGATACGGTGATACGATATGAATCAATATGATATTATTGGATTTGGGTTGGTACTTTTTCAAAATTTGAAAATAATGGAAATGAAAAATGAGAATGAAAATAAAACCAAACAAGCCAACATTTTGGCCTTTTTGGGCTCCCCAAACCACCAAACCTGGGGGTGCAAACAAGTCGAACTAGCTCACAAACTTCATAAGCCGAGTTTGAGGGAGAAACAGTTCGAGTTCAAGTCGAGCTAAATCGAATTCGAGCTCTAATTTGAGCCGATCTGGATTCATCTGTATTTAGACTTGAGGCTTGTGAGCCGATATATAATTAAATATTATTTTTTATTTTATTAATAAATATATATATTATATTACTATTTTTTTATTTCGAATTGAGCTCAGACTTGAGCCTGTAGTTTTTCATAATTTATTTATCAAGTCGAGCTTTATCAAGCTAGGCTTAATCTTAAAATTTTAGACTTGTCGAGCTCGAGCCTAAAATATATATTTTGAATTCAAAAATTTTGCCCAAACTTAGCTCAGTTCGGCTCTATTGCACCCCGAAACAAACCTAAACATAGGGCCCATTTGGTTTCATTTCCAAACCTCACTTTCACATTTTATACTATTTGAAAATTAAAACACAATATTTTGTATACATTTTCACCCAACATCATTTTTTATTTTTATTTCCAAAATACATTCCCCAATAAACTATGCATCTTATTCTAGCAGTCAATAAATCTTCTCTCTTTATTCTATTATCACTATCTCTCTTCACCTATAACATACTAAACCCAACATAATCATTGATTATGTTTGGTTGCATTTTGTGTGAATTCGGGATAATATTATGGATAAAGGTGTTTTGAGAGTTAAAATTAGAGAATGGTCACATTGTTTAATTTTGTTATGGAAAAATATGGAAACTAAAATTGTTTGGAATTGTTTTGAAGGAGACATTTTTTTTAGATTATTTAAAGAAATATCACACTATATTTAGTTTTTTTTTTGTTAAATTTATTACTAAATGCAAAAAGGAAATCAAATTTTTTTATAATTAGTAAAGTTTTAATATTTTCATATAAGTAATGTGTGTGTGTGAATGAGTCAAGTGAAATGAGTGAATGAAAAAAGAATGAGAGATTTGAACGGTAAAGTGAGAAAAAGAAGAGTAGGTATGCTTTTCGTGTGTGTGTGGGAGGGGGGGTATTTTGAGGACAAAAAGGGTATTTCGTGAGTTAAAATTGGGAAATATATAATTAGTTTGTTATTGTTTTGTGGAATTGGAAAATATTTTTACAAAAACTAAACAAACACAGGCATTACTTTTCCAATAACCTGTCCAAATCAATGATTAATTAAAAAAAAAATCCCTAAACCTATTTTCATTTTATTGTCCAGTCCCTATTTGAATTTTTACATACTAAACTCTCTACTTTTTCAAAAAACTTAGAAATCACTCCCCATTTCTTTTAGAAATACTTATATACCATTATAGTTGAAAAAACAACAAAAATATCTGAAAAATGCGTTTTTTTCGTTAAGAAGACGCTTTTTTTTTCTTCCCTGAAATAGACGACTTCTCCAAACAAAAAGGCACGACACCATTCATCTGCCATTGATGCTAGAAGAAGAAGAGGAAAAAGAAAAGATACCCAAATTTCTGCTATTTTTTGTGACAATGGAAAGAGAAACAATGGCAACAAGAAGTGAGCAAAAGAAACAAATGATTGTTTTTTGCATTTACAATTTTAAATGTCCATAATTTTTCAGTATTACACTTATTGCTTGTCTATTTTATCATGTTTACGATTTTTATTCATTTTTTAGTTGTTAAACACTTGAACCCATTTGATATATATATATATATATATATATGATTTTTGTTGTGAGATGAGAAGTTTTTGATTTGTACTTGAAAGGCAAGAAAGTTGTACTTCACCTTCTTGGGGTTTATACTTTTTTTTTACCTGAAATTATATGATGAAATTATCTGAAAGTGATAGTATATTATCTGTAGTACAAAACATTCAATCTTGCAGTAGACATTAGGCAAAAGTGTAGTATATAATTTGTGTAACTGCAGTACATTTTAGAAATAAATGTAGTATAAATATTCAGGCTTGCAATACATATTAGGTAAAAGCATAGTATATAATCTGTGTAATTGCAGTACATTTTATAAATATCTATAGAACAAAACATTCAAGCCTGCAAATTAAATGAAATTATAATATACAATTTATGTATATGCAGTACATTTTAGAAGCATCTGTAGTACAAAAATATTCAACCCTGCAGCATACATTAACTAAAAATGTAATATATAATCTGTGTATATGCAGTATATTTTAGAAGCAATTGTAATACAAAATATTTAAGTTTACAGTATACATTAAATGAAAGTATAGTATATAATCTATGTATTTACAGTATATTTTTAAAGCATCTGTAGTACAAAAATATTCAAGCCTATAATCTATGTACCTGCAATATATTTTAGAAGCAATATGATGGAAATGAAGTACAAACGTAGAACAAACAAAGTGTAAATGGTATTATGTTGTAGTACACTTCAATTCAATTGAAATCGGACAGCGAATTTGAGTACAATATGATAAAAATAAAGTAAAAATATAGAACAAATAAAGTATAAATTGTGTTACGTTGAAGTACACCTCATTTAAATTAAAATCGAGCAGTGAAATTTGAGTACAATATGATGAAAATAAAGTATAAATATTGAACAAACAAAATATAAATGGTGTTATGTTAAAGTACACTTCAATTCAATTGAAATCGGGCAGTAAATCTGAGTATAATATCATGAAAATGAAGTACAAATGTTGAATAAACAAAGTGTAAATGATATTATGTTGAAGTACACCTCAATTCAATTGAAACCAAACAATAAATTTGAGTACAATATAATGAAAATAAAATACAAACATAGAACAAATAAAGTACAAATGGTGTTATGTGTTCAAAGTATAAATGATATTATGTTGAAATATACTTCAATTCATTTAAAATCGGACAATAAATTTGAGTACAATATGATGAAAATAAAGTACAAACGTTGAACAAACAAAGTATAAATAATGTTATGTTGAAGTACACTTATTGCAATTGAATAATTAATCTCCAATAATTGTAGTAATGATCAAGTATAATGTTTTGAAATTATTAGATCAAGTAAAGTATATATTTGTATGGGTGATAGGGTGAATATTATTGTCAAATGTTCATTTGTTTATATCTTTGAAAGCATAAGTATTCTTTATATTACTACGATTGATAACATTCTTTCATTAAATACTAGTGGTTAACACTTTAAAATTTTAATATTATTTTATTCATATGATAAATATTACACACATTTTTAGAGTTTGGTTATTAATTACCAAGACTTAAAAAGCAAATCATGGAACAAATTTCAATTCAACAATATTAGTAAAAATATTAAGAAATGAAATACATAATGGCTGAAATGAAGTACAAATATTATGATATCAAGCATAAATCTTTCAAATTGAGATATAAAAGCGCTGATATCTCGAACAACATGGAAAAAATACTAATTTCATGCTAAACCAAATAAATAATTGCCAAAATAAAGTACAATTGTCATGAAATCAAAAATAATTCTCCCAGATTGGGATACAAAATAACTGATATCTCAGATAATACGCAAAAATGCCAATTTCATGCTAAATCGAATACATAATTGCTGAAATAAAGTACAATTTTTATGTAATCAAGTATAATTCTCCCAAATTATGGTACAAAATAATTGATATCTCGGACGAATGGCTATAATTTTTTTGTTGTCATTTTTTTTATATTTAAATAACCGCAAAGTAGACATTATATAATTCTTAAGCATAATTCTGAACTCCTGAGCATCCTTGAATATTTGACTAGGGGTGTTCATTCGATACAAACCGAATTGAAACTTTAGTTAACCATTCGGTTCAGTTAAAATCAAAATTTTTTTTGATTTGATTCGGTTAAAAATTAAAATACCGAATTTTTAATATTAATATTAATATATATTGTATATATTAATATATATTTATATTATTAATATATCACTATATATTATATATTATATATTAATATTCAATTTGATAATTTGGTTCGGTTCGATTAATCGGTACAAAAAAATCAAAACCAAACTGAAATCGATTTTTTTACAAAAAATAACCGAATACTAAAATTTTGATTTCGATTTGGTTCAGCTGTTTTACCGAACTGTTAATAACCCTATGTTTGATCCTCTCCATATATGCAATTGCTCCATGCATCAATTGAGTTGCCAATTAAAGCTAATTCATTATGTGATGAATTGGTCGAACCAATTTTCTCCCCAACTGCATTCCTTGAGGTTGACAAATAAAGTACAATTTTTGGATAATCCATTAATAGAACACTTGAAACTTAAATAATAGATTCAGATAACTAAAGTACAAATTTAGATAAAATGAAGTACAATCTTAGAACACTTAAAGTATAGAAATTCAATGAATAGAGTATATGTTTAGGTAAAATGAAGCATAATTTCAGAAAATAGAAGTACAATTTTATATAAAAAGAAATACAATTTCAGAACACTTGAAATATAAATTCTTAGCAATTGTAGTACAATTTTTGATAATTAGTAGAATTTTTGAAGTATAAAACTTAAATAATATATTTAAATGATTAAAGTACAAATTTAGATAAAATGAAGTACAATTTCAGAACACCTGAAATATATAACTTCAATGAATATAGTACATGTTTAGGTGAAATGAAGTATAATTTTAAAAAATAGAAATATAATTTTAGATAAAATAAAGTACAATTTCAAAATACTTAAAGTATAAAATCATAGCAATTTTAGTACAATTTTTGATAATTAGTAGAACACTTGAAGTATAAAACTTAAATAATAACTTCAGATAACTAAAATACAAGTTTAGATAAGATGAAGTATAATTTTGGAACACTTGAAGTATAGAACTTCAATGAATAGAACACAAGTTTAGGTAAAATAAAATATAAAATGAAGTATAATTTCAAAAAA
>JACGDI010002003.1:879745-894727 GCA_014898725.1 Jacaranda copaia
CTTGAAATATAAAACCCTAGCAACTACAGTATAATTTTGGATAATCAATAAATAGAATACTTAAAGATTAGAATTTCAAATAGAGTATAGATTTTGTAAAATGAAATATAATTTTAGATCAAAGAAGTACAATTTGGAAACACTTAAAGTATAAACCGCTAGTAATAGCAATATAATTTTAGATAATCAATTAGTAGAACATTTGAAGTATAAAACTCAAATAATAGAGTACAATTTTATGTGAAATGAAGTACAATTTTATATAACTGGAGTATAAATTTGTATAAAATGAAGTACAATTTCAAAACAATTAAAGTATAAAACCTTAGCAACTGCTGTACAATTTTAAACAATTAATAAATAGAATAATTAAAGTATAGAGTTTCAATGAATATAGTACAGATTTTGGTAAAATGAAGTATAATTTCAGAAAATAGAAAGTATAATTTGGAAACATTTCAAATATAAACAGCTAGAAGTTGTAGTACAATTTTGGATAATTCATTAGTAGAACACTTGGAGTATAAAACTTACATAATAGAATACAATTTGTGTGAGATAAAGTGCAATTTTAATTGCAATGAAGTATAATGTTGAACACTTCAAGCAGAGAAAATTTTTTAAATAAATAAAGTATAATTTTAGAACATTTCAAATACAAAACTTTACAAACTAAAATGCAATTTATATTATGTAAAAGTATTACCTTAAAACATCACTACTCTTCTTTGTATTGTTGCTTGATTCATCCTTTTGGTTTACTAGAATGTCAACAATGTTCATCTTTAATGTCAAATGTAGTAAGACCATAGTCATGACATCATCATCATCATCATCATCATCATCATCATCATCAATTAAACTTACGTATAATCTTTAATGTGGAGTTATGTATTGTAAATTGAAGAGTTCGGCATTGATTTCATTCTATTTTCTTATGAGATTAATATACATGTCCATTAAAGTAATACTATTTTTAATTGACATTATATAAAACTAGTTTTTGTAGTAACAACTCTCTAATACTTGATTGAACACTCCACCTTTACTACTGGAAGAAACTCAGCAGCAACTGAGAAGAAGAAGAAACCTGAAAATGATGAAAATAAAAAGAGGGAAAGAAGACAATACAGATATTGGGTTGGTAATTGTTGGCTCTAACGATTATTCTCGTTCCCATCGTTGAGCTTATTACATTTTTTTCTTTTCTTTCTATTTTTGGTAATAAAAGTACATATGCTAGGATTTACTATTTGCTTATGTGAATGATGAAGAAGTGAAAAAAAAAATAAGTGAAAAATATTATACTTAAGGGCATTTTTATCAAATCAAGTGAGTAGGGAGTGATCTCTAAAATTTGAACAAAACTAGGGAGCTTAGTCTAAAGAAAATCAAGTGGGGACTGATCACAAAATGGGAAAATGTTTTTGCTACTTTTAAATAAGTGACCCCCAAATCAATTCATTTTCAACTCATTTTTTTTTATTTATACACACACATATTAGGAGTCCATTCGGATTTGAACTCCTAACCTCCAATATTATGTAGGAGACTTATATCATTGGATCATAGATTACTTAACAATTTTCAATTTATTTTTACTAATTACTTTTTCAAATTTTAAAAATGATAGAAATAAAAAATAAAACCAAACGTGGCCTTTCTTGACCTTAGGAAATTTTGGGTAAGCTTATTAACTTTTCAAAATACTTTCTAAATTTTTTAACATTTAATAAAATATTTGATTACTTTTTTTTCAAACAATGAACTTATATAATGTTAGCTCTGTTAAAATAAGCTATGAATTTTTAGTTATTTTTCGAACTTCTGATTATCTTCTTTATTTTTAATTACAAGCACCAAAAGCATATAAAATCTTTACTTAGCTCCAAGTGTGTGAGCATAAAATCTATTCATGCTCTCTCTGCACCCGCAATGCAATCTCATTTGTAATATGTGAGAGTGCGAAATGTAACTCCAGAACTCAGTTGAAGTAAAACCCTTCTACTCAACTCGTTTTTTTGTCAAAAACAGGAGATTATTTGAGCTTCACAGTAAGCTCTAAGAGATTATTAGTGGGAACTGATCAGCCCGATTAATGGCTTCGTCAAATACCTAAAATTTTAGGCCTGTCTTCTTTTTAAAAATCAATATTACAAGTCTCAGAAAGAAATAATGGCATGTGTGGCCATTAACCATTGTCCTCTTCTCCTCTGCCCAATTCCGTTTTCTTGGAGATTTTTCACCTAAACCACCATCTCTGTACGGCAGAAATTGGAGTGTTCAAGAATGGAGCATAGTGCTGGATTAATGGATTCACAGTTCGCCCAATCTTGGCCCATGCACTTTGATGGTAGCCAGCAGTAGCAGGAGCATGGTACATGAGCTTCAATAGCTACCATTAAAAAATAAATGAAGTCAAACTCAGGCACCCCATGAACTTTTTGTTTGTGCAAAAGTAGTTCATAGTAATCAAAAACAGATTTGCCATTGGACAACATATAGAAGTATGAGTTCACAATATAACAAGGACATGGCCACACAAACGACACAGAATCCCATTCGAATGTTTCTTCTCTAAAAGGATCTTTGCCAGTTTCCCTGTTATCTCCTACGGCTCAAACAGCAACTGATACGATTGCAGGTTTGGGAGCTTACTACCAAATTACACATTTGTCCCTCCTACAGGTTTTTTTTTGGCAAAAGATCAACTATGAGGAGCCCACTGGCCCCACCCAAATTTAGATTAAGCCACCTAAAATATGGTCAAGCCGAAAGCTTGGTCAAATGTTTTGATTGTGACAAATAGACTAAGCAATTTCACCAGTTAAACCATATGGTCTTGTTGATATGGAAGTTCCCACCTTCACCATTAATAGGAAAATAGGTAAAAGCAAAAAGAGAATAAAGAAATCATCTTGACATCCATCAAGTTGTTAGCTTCAGTTGAAAATAAACTACCAAAAGTTTCTATGCCCACAATATATAATCAAATAAATGGAATTTGTCAAATTCAAGTTCCAGATGAAAAGTGAGACACACCTGCCAGTACATAAATGCTTGTATAATATTACGCTGCCACCTGCATATTTAAAATGGTAAGGAGGAATGATATGCATCTTAACAAGTGTTGTAAATTATCAAAACTTTTAGGAAACAAAGTTGCAACATTATGGATGAAGTAAAGAGAATCCCAAAGGGAAATGAGCAGAGATACTGACGAGAATAGAGAAATAATCAGAAGGAATCCAATTCCAATCTCGGCTTGTGAGGACAGAATGCTAAGAGTGGTTGTGTTTGAGTCTACCCAAACACAAGCCTCTTCCAAGTATTTCCTGCAGAAAGCCCACCCAAAAAGTCACAAACTTGGGGAAGGTACAGTGTACCAAACACTAAAAGATAATAATTGGCTGCAATCTCTCAACCTCACCCAAAAAATATAACTGTGAGAACAAAATCAAACAGAAAGCACACTACTTCATGAAAATTAGAGGGCATTTGGATAAGCTTATTTAAAACGTCCTACAAGCTCCTAAATTTATACCATGTTAGATCTTATCTTTAAAATAAGCTCTTACAGTTTTTGGACAAAATAAGTTTTTGGAGCTTATAGGATGATAATAATGATATTTTATAATTAATAGGTTAAAATTAATGGACTTTAAGATTTTAAAATTTAGGAACTCCTTACTTATTTTTATTAAACAGCCTAAGATGTTGACATATTATTTTTAGGAGCTTATAAGTTCTTTTCTTGAAAATTTATTTCACATGCTCTTAAACATCTTATAAGATATGTTTAGGAGCTTACACCCTTATAGTCTTTCATAAAATTCACTAGCATTCAAGCTATAAGGTCTATGAACTTCATATCCAGAACGCATATATTTGAGTTTGTAGAGAGATACAATACCAATACAGAAAACTGCACCTTTTAACAACACTTTATATGTGTGGAGCTTGACAATAAGAATGACTACATCTATTAGTTTCTATGCTCATGATGGTTTTTATCCCAATACATCCTTAGATGCCTCTTTTACTGTAAATATAACCAAATTCAACAACTATCACAGGCCAAATCAATCTCAATGGACTTCCCAATGCATATGCATGAATAGAAAACCTCATAAATTGCCAAAATTCACAGAAAATGTGTCAACTAGAGTCGCTGATAAGATGACCTTATGAGTTATGCAAAAATGCGCCGAAAATATTACTCAGGCATATCACGAAAAGAAATAACATAATATAGTAGTTATTGTCATCTGATACAAGGTTCATGTCATAAACAATGCCACTGAACAACCACAGAGTAAAATTTGCAGCATTTGCAATGCCAAATGCAGGTTCTCTCACCTGTACAATGTGGATCTGCTAAAGTTACGCCTCAGGAACTTTGCAACATGCTCAAGGGCCCGACACAGTATGGGAATTAAGGCATCTGCAAGAATCAAATGTGACATTATGCACAGGAGAGAACCAAAGATCTAGCAACATAAAGCAGAAATGCTAAAAATTAAATACTCAAGGACACTGACATTTGAGGCACAGATGTGAAGTGACAAAAGAAAGGCAGTATATTGAGTAGATAAAATCTTTGGAAACAACCACGGATTGGAACCACACTTGCAATGCCTGCAAGTTCCATGCTCTAGGTTTCTGTAACAAATCATTAGTTGTATCAGCAAGTATAAGGTAAATTATGCAATGAAACAAATTATCAAATTAACTAAAGCATTACCCCATATAATGAATACAAAGAATACAGGGAAGAACATGCAGTTCCCAATAAGGAAAGCCGATATGCCCGATTTGAGAGAATTTTTGGCACAAGTGGAAAAATTGCAAGAACTGCCACAATAAAGACCTGCAAGGAAAAGGATAAAATATGCATAAAATGTCCTAGCTACAAAACATCCTATAAGAAGTACTAAACAACACCAGATCAGTAATGACCACAATTCTCTACTCTTTTCTCCGTTCCATTTCTTCTCTTCTTCCCTTGCAGTTTCTTATTATTGTAATTTTGTTTTCAGTTCTTTCTTCAAATAGACAATACTTATATCTGTAAAACTGGTTTTTTCAGTTTATTTAATGTATTAATACTTAAACTAAAATTTGATATATCTAATTTAATTAGTTAATTTAAACATAATAAGTTAATCTATTAATATTTAATTTAATTTTTTGTATTATATATATTTTTAATTCTTTTTTCTTAATTGCCACATTGTTTGCCTTGCCTCTCACCTTGAAAAAGTACCTCTCATCTTTAATAACTTTGGGTAAGAAGAAAAATCCCAAGTTCTTGTAACTTGAAAAGTAATGAGGCAATAGCAACAATAAGTAGTTCCATGCCAACCATATGTGTATACATTTTCTCATGCTTGATTTCACACCCAAGGTAACCACCCTGTGACAATCCATGTTTAAATAACCTTGAATCAATGACTCTTGATGTTTGCAATTAAACTCAATCTACGCACAAGAAAACATAAAATCATTTGACAGATGCTTACTAAATGCAACAAACATGCCTATTCCAACAAGAAGCAAAACTAAATAAGGATAATGTGCACCTAACCCAGACAGGCCAGGCATACTACAATATGAAAAAATACACCCAGAAGAATAAGAAATGAACATAATGTGTAGGCAGCCCAAGAGAAGTAAAAATAACAAAAAAATTGTGTACTCATTTGCAAGCATAGTTCACATGTATGTCTGCTCTAGCAGAACTTAGATGTACGCCAAATCAACCTATAAAGATGACTGCGACGAAAATCCTATTAACCACCACTAGAGTCACACAGCTTCCTGACATTGCATGGCTAATTCTGCATGGAACTAGTTGACAATGTTATAGCCACCCTTATTCTAAGAATTATGTTTTACAAACCCTTGCTCAAAAAGACAATTTTATATGCAACTTACAGAAAAATGGAAAAAAATTCGTTAAGAAAAGCACCCAAAACCAAGATATACTTGTCCTAAAAAAGTTCATAGGTGGAAATCAGTAAGTGATCCTGAAACATTAATATGCATCAGAAATCTACTAATTCGACAACCTTAATGATCATTACAAAGGGCAGAAGCACCATACGATACGACCATAGAATGAAGATTATTGGAAGAAAAAATTGCACCAAATAGGATTAAAAAATAAAGAAAAGGTTATGACTGTCCAAGTATGGCACTATGAATATTTCCACATTTTTTCATTATAGGCATGAATTGACCTTTGAGTTTAAGCACGCACAACATACTCAATGTTGAGATCATTGAAGTTGTTGCATAGTTGTTAAGAGTGCGTTAGTGCAGAAGATTTCTAGGGGCTATAGCACAGAGTGCAACACGAATGCTACTTTATCGAAATAAAGCTTATCATATGAAAATATTTCCATATTTATGACAAAGCTATAAACTAAGAATGTCAATAAATTTAATCAACTATAAACCATATAAATAACTAAATATAAATAATAATAATAATAATAATAATAATAATAATAATAATAAATAAAAAATAAAAGATAACTTGTTCAACTAACACAAACAATAGCGTAACGAGAACAAAAGGCAGATCCTACTTTCAAAATTATAACATTTAAATTAGCGCATTGCCCTAAATTTTACCTAAAGCCATAATGCCCGTGAAGCCCCAAAAGCACATGCCTTGCGCTTCCAGTTATAACCTAGAAAGCACATTGAGGCGCACACCTTTGCAAAGCCCAGAATGCAAGGCACTGAGGAGCCAGTTTGCGCCTACCGCACTATTTTACTACCATGAGTTGTTGATATTCCCAACTCAAATATCAGCCTTCTCATTTTCACATCTTCCTAAAAGTTCTACCTAGTTTAGCATCAAATGGATAAAACATACCCAAGCATTGACAGAAAATTGAATAGTTTGCTGATCCCAGCTCAGTGACGTAGAACTAGGAGGTGGAGCTGTTGATGCCCCTGGAGTTCTACTTGAGGATCCTACAAGATGCATTTCAGTAGGTTCAAGTCAAATAATATATAAATAGTAAAGAACACATAAGGCATGGATGTATTTTAAAATGCCATCAGATAGAAAAGTTCGTTCCCATCTCATAGGGTTAACACTAAAAGCTAAAACTTTTTGACCTGAACTCCGCTGGCGTGTATTAGCAGTTGATGTTGATGAAGATGATGAAGATTGTGGTGATGAAGTTGATGTTCTTGACGGCTGAGACGTGCTGTAAGTAACTATTGGCTCCACTATTAACTCAGGATCCTGAACAATAGAACAGAATAGATTAGCTAATAATAATACAGATAACTCAACAACAACATGTCGTTAAAATTCTCTAACTTCCCCTAATCCCACATTCAAATGACTATATAAAGCTAATATACACTCAAAATAACCACATCCAAGATGATAATTCATTGATTCTATTTGTAACTCTATATCAGACCTACAAATGTCAGCTCTGTGATTTCTGTATATTCTACGAACGGTTATAGAATTACAGACAAAGAAATACTGCAGTTCAAAAATCCCAACCAAATCGGTGAAGAAAAACTGGGACTCAATTCCTGAAAATTGACAACGCAATTGAATAGTCCTGAAAAGACATAGAACTGGAACCTGAAACATGTATCAAGACATTTCTGCATCGTTTCAAGTATTGGCCACATAAAATCTAACAAAACCAAGATTTCAAAAAGGAAAGAAAAGAAAAAGAAAACTTTTGTTCAAACTCAAGCAGGCAACTACTGCAATCTACTGTTCATACACTAAATTTTATCCTAAAGAAAAATGGAAAAGAGGGAACAACATAAATTTGTGGATGCAGAGTAAACTACATTCTTGATTTTCTTGGTCAAAACCATCACGATTCAGTTAGAAAAAAGGAAAACCCTGACAAGATTCACTCGATAAATCATAACCCGGTTCCAATAAATTTAAACCAATGACCAAAGACAAATATCATGTTAAATTAACTCGCAATAAAATAAGGAGCGAAATAAGAAAATTTTACTATGTGACGCTGGTAGAACTTGTGCTTGAAGTGGTTGACAACGTCGTTGCGGGAGACCATGTGGGGCGGAATGAGGACGTTTGACCAGTAATCCGCCCACCGTGGGTCGTTATCGTAATCGTACGCTGCCGCCGCAATCCGTTTCAACTTCTGCGGATCCTCTCCTTCTCCGCCACCCATAATTTTTCTGTTCTTCGCGTCTTATCGAAGAATGAAAAAAAAACTGAAAGAGATTGAGGTCTTGGGTCTAAGCTTTCACGCTCCACTTCTGTGAGGAAGATTCTGAAGTCAAGTCGTCGTTTCTTCTTTCCTTTTCTCACGGTGACCCCTTGGCCTTCCTGTTTTATTCTTCACAATTCCTGCAGACGACGTTACAATTTTAGAATCAGATTGAAGAGTCGCATTGTAGAATATGCGTATCCTGAGGCCCTAATTCTTGCCGGTTTTCGAATTTACTTCATTAAAAAATTAGAGCGTTTTGAAGAAAATGTTCTAAACATTTTTAATTATACATTAATTAAATTATAGTACATGTTTCTAAATTATACAGTATTTGATGCAAGGAGCATATTATTTACAAACTATTATTTTAACTTGAATATATAAAAACTTTCTTTTGATTTGAATTGAAATGTCGATCAAGTCTCGATAGGTCTTAGAATGTTCATATTATATCTAATATCATGGCACCTTTAAATGTAATAAATCTAACTATTTCTTATAATATTTTGATGATAATTAATCATGCATTTGTGGCCATATTTAAATGCTTGATCTTAATAAAATTCAATAGTATTTTTGATATCATGCTTAAATAATAAATACAGAACCCCCACTCTTGCTCAAATATAGGTATGGGCAGTGCAATTGATTAATTCTTTAGTAGTACTGGATTAAATAATAGTCTTATTGGTAATAGTACGATAACTCAAATTTATGTTTTTTTTTAAATTAATAAATTTAAAAAAAGAAAAACTATAAAGGATCAACTAAGTTTGCAAAAAATATTAAGAAATAAGTGTTTGATAGTAAAAATAAAATTTCGACTTCTTTCTTGCTTTTAATACCAAATTTACAATACGCCCAAATTTAAAACAATTTTGAAGTATTTATCTAAATACCTCCAAAAGCTAAAAGGTTAATTTGTTTAGATTTTGGGGGATTGTGAGCTAAAATTTCATGACTAGACATAGAACTTGAGGTCGTGGCTATAGCATGAGCCTCTGAATTTTTTGATTTTCTAATAAAAGAGAGTTAAAGATGAGCTAAATCTTCTTTAAATTATCAACAACAATCTAACATAAGAAGGCAAGACTTTGCAGCCATTTATCAACCTTACTGCTTTCTAGGAATTTGATTCTAGTATCACTCTTTGAAAATCTAATTGCTTAACTCAACTCAAAGCTTCTCTAATTCTCAAACATTATGCCGTAAATACCTTCTTTAAATATTGTAAATCCTAGCGCTTATGAAAGACCCCTCGAAATCTTTGGCAATCACCCCACACTCGAGGAACTGTTGTTTTTAAAAATTGCTGCATCAAAATTCATCTTTATCCAACCGCAAACTGATGTTTGCCATTGGCTAGAGCTTTATTTTCAACTCTTGTAAATTTGATTCCTGTGGGTTGGCCTTAAAGATTTGCTGGAGTCTTTGGACTAACAAAAATGATATGGTTTGGAAAGGGAAGGGAAGGCAAGATCAGCTAACAACATTCTCCAGTTTGTTGTTCATTCCTGAATCAGTGGAGGTAGGCTAGATTACGGAGCGCACCTATTGAAGTAGAGGAAGTTCACGGATTGAATGAGTCAGGATGGGTGAGACCAATTTGTGGAAAATATTTTGAGGGAATGGTTTTTAGAATTCAAGTTAAAGAATGTAATGGTTGTTTTGTTTGTGTTTTGGGTGAAACGTGGAAAATGTTTTATGATAAAATTATTTATTTGGTAGCATTTTGGATAAGGACAAATTTTGCTATAAATGTCACATCAATTACCTTTTTATTGATTTATTACGGTCAAATGAATATTTAGATATTATTTATAAATGTGTATATATAAATTATATGATGTGTGTGTGTATATATATATATATATTTGTAATGATGAATGTAGGGTAAGGCATTGGAGAATGGACAAACATGAGCTTTTAAGAATATTTTGGGAATTATTTTGTATGTATTGGGTAGTTAAGTTGGAAAATGTGATGATTTGTTTGTTTAAACTTTGAAAGTTGAAAAATATTGTGGAGGATTGTAAACAAAAAAGGCCTAAGTATTTGTCAATCTTGCTTCTAATTTCTTCAAAATTTCTTTATTTAAGAGAATTACAAGCATAATTGCCACAGTTCAAATCCTCTATTTCACTTTGTGTTTCATCTATTTTATTTTGCATTTCATTTTTTATTTTATTTTATGAATATATGACATGCGTATTAAAATTTAAAAAAAAATGCTTAAGAGAAGCTAAAAGTCACTTTTTGCTTCCAAAAAATGCAACTAATTATACAATCCGAACACTACAATCAACGTTTTCTAAAAGTTAAAAGATTTGGCCAACTTTATTTCAGTAGTATAATTTCTTCAAATTCAATTTCTACAAAAATCTGTTACTTTAAACTCAATCATCATTTCCAGACTGCCCAACACTTTCATGTAGTAGAAATCAAGAAATAAAGGAAATGTTTGATTATGATTTGGGATGCTTTTTTTTATATATGTTTTTGAAAAATGAATTTTGAGAGTGATCAAGTGAGGGTGGAAAATGCGATGAATTTTTGTTTATATTTTTAAGAAATAGGTAGAAAATATTTTAAAAAGTTTGATATGTTTTGAAATTAAATAATTTTTATTGTAACCATCAAATTAGTATTTTTTTGGTTGAGCGTAAATAGTGAAACTGAAATTGAGTAATATTTTTTTTTTATTGTAAAGATAATAATAAAATACATATAATATATATATATATATATATATATATTGTAAAATGGGGAGTTTTGAGGGATAATAAATAATAGAAGATAGTATTTTGAAAATACATATTTTGGTGCTTTGAAGCCTAAATAGATACATGTTTAATTATGTTTTGCCACAACATAACCAAACATTCCCAAAACCTTTGAACACACATCATACATAGTTGATACAAAACATTTAAAATATATAGAAAGAATCAGATGAAATTTAATTAATTCGTTAGCTGTAACCACAAAATTTACATCCAAAAAATCATACAAGGATGCATATAAAAAAGAATAGTAATTACAAATGAGAGAAGTACCAATGGGAACTCCAAAAAAATTACTTAAACTTATAAAAAACCTGCTGCCCCCTTAGGACACCTATTTGAACTTCTCGTGAAAAACTTACAAGAGCCAGCAGAGGACGAATAAAGGTACTCGAAATCAGAGCTGAATCCCATCAATTCCTCCAGCTGCTCTGAGAGTCATTGAAGTAATCTGAACTGTAGTCTTGACTTCCAAAGGCCATCCTTTGGAACATTCTGATCTGGGCTGAATGTTCTCTTGAACTGAAAATTCCACTCTGGCCAGGTTTCATCCCATTGTTCAAATCTGCCAACTCGTCCATTGAATCTAAAGCTCTCACGACCTGCAGACGAAGAAAGAACGAAAGAGAAGCCGAATCAATAATGGGAAAGGTGACATGGATAAATTGAGTGTTTTAAGTATAACTTACTTGACTCATCCGCGGCCTTTTAGAAGCTAAATGGCGCACACAAGCTGCAGCTGCTTCAATCATCCGGAACATTTCACTTGCAACGAAGTTATTTCCCAACCTAGGGTCGACTAGTTCTCCAAAATATTCTTTCTCAAGTGCTTGAGTGAGCAATGGCCGAGCCTGCACGAAAGATAGCATGCAAATTTTTGAACTGTTTCTTAATAGATGAAAAGATTTTTGACTCATTACAAAGGTCAGTTTTTCTTCTTCAATTCAATTTTTGTTCTTTCTGGGTTTTGTGGTTGAGTGATGTTATATTAACAGACAAAGGCCACAATATATGTTGGGGTTGAAAGAGAATTAAACCAGCAAATAATCAACCAGGTTAATGGGAACTTACCCATTCAACCAGGCTTTCATCGCCTAGTGGTTGAGACGAGTCAACAGGCTTACGACCCGTAATGAGCTCCAAAAGCACAACACCAAATGAAAAAACATCAGATTTCTCAGTGAGTTTACCAGTTGATGCATACTCCGGAGCCAAGTATCTGCAGATCATAGGGATAATTTAATAAATGGATGGATTCATAGTATACACCAAGAATTTTATATCACACCGCCTTCTTTGCAATAAATCAGCTTATGCAACATATAGGACCAATAAAACGATTGTGTCCTAAAATATCTTGGTACGGGAGCTTCTTCTAGAAACACAATGTTCTATGGTACTTGATTGCATGTAAGAAAAAGATGCACCAAAAACTAGTTGAGTATAGAACAAACTACGTGTCTCTTTCTGACACAGTTTTGAAAATAAAGAGGGTGACCTACCCAAAGGTTCCCATCACACGGGTTGACACATGTGTATGCAACTCCAATTCTAATGCTAGCTTTGCGAGCCCAAAATCGGCAACCTGTCATATAAGTGGCAAAGAAGCAGTTAATGATGATAGAAAAGGTTACTTTTGCTAGAAAAGCTATGCTTTAGAGTCACTTGAGAAGCATGTCGCTTTAGGCAAAATCATCAACAGGTCAGAAATTTTCTTGTGTAGGATGAAAAAATAAGCATACCCGCGCTTCAAAGTTGTTATCCAAAAGAATGTTTGTTGACTTAATATCTCTGTGAATAATACGAGGTTGACCTGACAAACAGAACCAGCATTTTAAGTAGATTCTTCACAAAAATTTCAGACAAAAATTACAAGACAAGAACTTAATATATATTGTTGAGGCAGTCAATCCTTATGGTCAGGAATAGTCAAAATTATACTGCTTAGGTGGTTCTCAATCAAACATCCTCAATGGTAAAAGCCTTACAAAATCAAAATTTGAATCAGAAAATTGTTCTAATGTCTAGAGCAATGTACAAATCAAAATTTGGAATTTCTGAGAATGAAAACAAGAAAAACAGAACATTTAATTTAGTGTTCAAGACAACTACCTAGGATATGTACAGACGCCGCAGAAAATATAAGCCATAATATTTCTTGAGAAGAAATCAAGAAAAACTAACAAATCCTGAAAACAATAGGCTAGAGCTTACAGTCTTCATGAAGATATGCAAGTCCACGAGCTGCACCGGCTGCAGCTTTAACTCGACTAGCCCAATCCATTACAAGCTTGCCTTCACCTGCCCATGTTAGAGCTCAAATAAGCACACTCTATTTCAGAATGTTTGGCAAGCCAGAAATTTAAATCTAGCCTTACAATGAAGATGATAGTGCAGGGTGTTGTTTGGCACATAATCATAGACGAGCAACCTTTGATTTTCAGAGATGCAATAACCAACAAGTGATACCAAATGCCTGTGGTGTATTCGACTAATGATCTCGACTTCTGCTCTGAATTCACGCTCTCCTTGTCCACCACCAGCCTTTAACTGTTTAACGGCAACTTCTCTTCCATCTACAAGAACACCTTTATAAACACAGCCAAAACCACCTTCACCGAGAAGATTATTTGTGGAGAACCCATTTGTAGCTCCAGATAGTTCTTGATATGTGAACCATGACCTTGAACTGCCTATGCCACCATCTGGTGAGTAAGTGTAATTGTTTGCTGAAGCACTTCCAGTTAGTTGAGCTGAATAGTTGGATCTTAGAAATGATGATTCTGGACATAACAGAAAGCGAAAAAGAGTACATCATCACTCACGCTAAAGAAAAATTAATCATACAGCATCATTGTTTGTAAGATAACTCGCAGCAACTGGACATCATTATGCCACATTTGGCAGTTTCAGGTGCATCAGAAAAGAAAAGGAGATGACAGTCATGAGCAAGTCCAAAATGGCACCTATTAAATCATTCCACAATAGAAAATAGTATCTGAATAATATGAAGCGAAGAAAAAATTAGTTAGCTTATGTCTACTTGGTAATATAAATGTTTTGACTTCTCATTTCAAGGTGAAAATATGTTTAACAATGACAAGCTGATGTCTCATGAGCTACGCTTTAACCTTGATACTCAAAGATGAATACTGAAAAGCAAATTCATGTCTTACAATAAGCTGCAACAACAATTAATATCCAAACTTTCTAAACGAGGCATGTTAGTTCCTAATGTTTAGTTCCCAATGTCGTATCAATATCAAGTATTTTCCAGGCAGGTAACTGGATATACATCTGTTTTGATAGTGGATGGAGTGAAAGATTACTGATAGCTACCAACAAAAAGGAAGAAGCCTAGTGTACTTTCTTAGCAAATAAAAGGAAATGAATTCTGAGGGCAGCTTCAACAATTTAAAAGTACTTATGAATATATCTACCCAAGTCATATGATAATAAAATGTGACCAGAAGGAAAAGCATAGTAAACTAGTACCTGAATTTTGGGAGGATGCGAAAGGAGACGGCATGGTGGCATAGTTCAGACTGAACCTGTTCTTCCTTTTCTTTCTTCTATGAGTAAACCACACAGCCAGAATCACAAGAGTGAGTGCCAAAAAGCTCACAGTACTGACTATGGCTGCCACACCTCCGGCTTTTACACCCCCCGAATTCCTTTGTGCTGCATCTGCAGTTATGTTTGGACTAGATTTAGTTGATCTTGCGGTAGGTTTCTCTGCAGGAAGTGGTGAGGGTGGCAGGCTTCCAATGACGGATGTATTGTTCAAGGGAGAAGGAGGAGAGACAGATGGTGGCAAAGATGACGAAGGGAAAGGAGGAGGAGATGCGGTGGATGCTGGAGGAGGAATGCTAGTTGGTGGAGCAGGTGGGGAACCAATTGGAGGGGGTGGCAAGTTAGGTGGTGGAGGAGAATGCTTTGGTGGATGTACAACAGATGGAGGT
>JACGDI010002003.1:894827-923256 GCA_014898725.1 Jacaranda copaia
TCTTAACACTGAATCTCAAGTCTTTACTCTTCAAGACAACAACATATCTTCATTCAGCATAAATTATCCAAAAAACCCCTAAAATTTGAACCCACACATTCCTCCCTAACTAACATTCAAATTCTTCAGATTCCAAGAAACATGAAAAGGGGCCTCAGAAATCAGTTCCACAGGAACAAAGCCCAACCCAGTTCAGCAAAATCAAATGCCAACAAAACCCAGTTCAAAAATCTCAAGAAATGGCGTGGAGAAAAACAGAAATTCCCTAAAATCCCAAAGTTTCACACTGATATCAGTAGAACCAAGATTCAACGACTAACTGTAACTTTCAAACTAAATGCAGTTCAATTGAATCGGCAACTGGATAGCCAGAGAAGCAAATCAAAGTATCCATAATGAAAGAAAGTCTCACCTCTCAGTTAATGGTCTGAATCTTGAAATCCCAGAAAGGAGTGAAAAAAGGGGAAAAAATGAATCCCAAGAAACTTCTTTCCCGGAAGATACGGAATAGAATGAGGCCAAAGCAATGTGCAAAATTAAACGTGGCTACGACTTCGAAACGGTCTTCAAATACTTCGTAAGAAACTGAAAATGGAGAGAGAAATATTAGAAGTTGCCCGACACCAATGCTATCAGCATGCCAATGAGCACTAAGAACTTAGCTGTTCTGTCAAATTTTATTCCCCCACCCCCCCCTCCCCCTTTTTTTTCTGAAAAAACTAACTAAAACTGTGTACTAAAAGAATAATAATGGGATGTGAAAATCCTGAATGTGAACCTGAACGTGGGATTATAGTATTCAAGAGACAACGTTATCAAGAAGCAAAGTCAAAGCAGACATCATGAACGCCATGTTCTCCGGGCCTCAATCAATGGCATTCTCTTGAAATTTTTATTTTTTTGAAAAAAAAGAAAAAATCTTTTTTGGAATCTCATGCGCTTAATCATCTTTTAATTACCATTTTCCTTTTCGGATTTAGCGTTTTATCAGTTCAATGTGTACAGTAAAGAATTTAGTGATTGATCTCCTAGGAATGAGAGAACGCGTGAACAGCCAATAATTTCTTCCTAGTCAGGGACTTGAATTGCCAAAATAGAGGGCGACAGGGACAGTTGAGGTTGATTTTTAATTAATTACGAAAGTATCCCCTTATTTCTTAGAAATTACATTTACATGCTTCGTCTGATGGCATGACTTCATCTTCAATCTCTTTTTAACTCTTCCTAGGGTTAGAGATCAAATTATCGTAGTCAACTAGGCAGTATCTTAGGGACTATAAGAGTCCTTGCAATTTAACAAGAAGAAGAAACTAAATATAGTAATAGTAAAACCCATTACAATTTAACAATTTTTGTGATCTTCTAAGAGCTCCATGAAATTTATTTAAAAAAATTTATAAAATGCTACATGCTTTTGATATTTATAAAATATCAAATATTTTTTTGAAAATAAACTATTGAATTGTTTGAATAAAATAAATATTTTGAAAATTCATAGAATGTTAACAATGAATAATTTTATAATTAATATCATTAATATTAAAGAATTGGTTAATATCTTATTTTAGAATTCTAGTATTTTATTTTAAGAGTTCATGAATTTTAAAAAATTTATCCAGCATTTTTTGATATTTTAAATACAGCTTGAAAAAGTTATTAGCTCATCGAAAGATCCTCCTAATTAGCATAAAATATATGTAAAAGAATTAAGTTTTTACAAACTTCGAATATACAAGGAGGGAAATAAGAGTAATAAATTTTGTATGGTTTTTATTATAGTTGGAGTGAGTAAATTATATAGCTATTGCAATTATCATGTGGTCTAATCTAATCTAACTTTGTATTGTTGAAGGACATTTAGTATTGAGTCCTTGTTTGGTGAACCAATGAGTGAATTAACTTACAAGCTTCGCAATTTTTAAAAATATAAGGTGATTAGAGTTTGGTGTATCTTATGGAAGACAGAATTCTGTGGTATATAATTCACATATGTTTTCATGGGTGCATGAACTCAAGAATCAACCAAACGTGGAGTATATTTTTCTCTGTTAGTTGTGAAGATGCCCTCTTTTACAAGGATATTGCCAGTTCATTTGTACATCTACTTGTACAACTATATCACAAAGGGAGAAAAAAAAATGGGAAAAAAGAAAAAAGAAAAAAGAATAGAACTATCACATCCAACTTAAAGAATCAAAACAAGAACAAGCAAAGGACAGGAGAACACGACACTATAAAAGTTGCAACACTTTGTTATGAACAATGGTGTCATTATATAATCCCAAGTGTTTAGTGATTACATGTACATAAATATATATGTATAGAATTTTATTCTATGGTTATATGACATAATATTGTAAAAATATTATTGAAAAACAATGTAAAATTCAATTATAGTTCATTTACTGACTTGCTCCTTTTATTCGAACAAAGTATATTTGACTTAAATAAATTTGAGTCCCACCGAGAATGACTACAGAAATGAAGGTGGCCTCATGAGGCCGCATCAGCAAAGGTATGTGGCAAGCAACATTGTTCATAAATACATTAATCCTCAAAAGTTTCGTATTGCATTTACTTTCCAGTATTATCTCAACATCGTGTCATAAGTGGTATCCTTCAGTTTTTGGAGAACAAAGAAAAAGTTCAGCATGGGAAGAGAAGTTCTGTACTTATCACGTCTATCCATCCCCTGAATATTCAACAAGACAAGTCATCCAACAAGTCCCCGAGAAAGTTTTTGGCAAAACAGAATCTTCAAGATACGATGCTTTGTGAATTGTCGTAGTCTAACATTCAATTTACAAAGAGAACCACCACGTCACAATTCTGCCACCATAATTAAAAGAACCCATTACTACAATCAGCCCCCAAACCAAAAGGATCCTCACCATAGTCACAATTCTGCCAACATTTTGCACAAAGAAACTATTAGCACCGTGAATCCCATGCACAGATTCATGGCTCAGTAATATGCCTTGGGAACTTCCGAATAGTTTATATTACATCAACACACACATAAAAATGAGCTCTCAGCCAAGTTGGTCTTCTATGTCCTCTATGTCATCTAATTCTTCTGTCTTCAGATAACTATAATAATTAGAGTTGTTACCTTTTTAAATAAGAGGAACGGAATGAAATATCACTGCATCACTGCCTAAAAACAGAACTTTGATGTCCCAACGAACACAATCCTATAACATTATTGTTCAATAGAAAGATCGGACTGTCTTCAGAGGTAGAATATAGCCACAGGTACTCAATTACTACCCTGACGAAGCTGAGGTCATTGACATAGAATACACAATTCAAGAGTGCGTCAATTAGCTAAAGTACAGCTTGTCAGCCCGTCTGCTGAATAAAAAGTGTAGCAAGGACACTCAATTGTTTGCTCTCAGGCAGTTTTCCTTTCTCCTTGAGTTTATAACATTGTAGTATCAATGCAAAAGTTGAGCTGGATTTACTACACTATAGTATCAAATGTTCATGAAGAAGTACACAAACCAAATTGTATAAGCATCAAAAGTGCGAACATGTACCCAAAGAACACGAAATGCTGTTTACAGCTTGTCATCTGAAAATAGGGGATACTATATTTCACAAACATTACTGTTTAGCATATTCCCCAAATACAACTGTACAAGCATCTGATTTCAGACATCCAATCCAGAGAAAATAAATGGGTACTCATTAATAACAATACATACACGTACATATAGATATGCATATGCCAAGACAAGAAAATTTCCACGAGTATCAATTGCAACGTGGAAGAAATGTTTGGTGGTAGGTGGGATCTCATAAACAGGATTTTCTGATCTGTAAAATCATTATTATGTTCGATCCTCTTATTCCAACCATTCATCCCAATAAAATCATATAATTCAATGACAATAATGACGATACCAGCAAAATTTGCCTCCTCTGTCACATCCCTCTTCTTGATCATCCCTACTATGAATCCACCATAGAAGATTTGCCAGTGAATTCCCATCATCATACCCGTTTAAGCCCCTGATATTATCTAGAGCACCTTCTTTGTCATAAATCCCTTGCAATGCATACAAAAACCCCTTCCAACCTTCTCCAACCCCCTCCCTTGCCAGCGCAGGCAAAGTCCACTTCACAAGCTGTCTAACAAAATGTACATCAGAGAATAGAGCTTCACTAATGGGCAGAATAGGCAGTAGTTGAATTCCAAGCCTACACTCCCTCCAGTCAGCCGGAGCAAACCAAAGACCACTGTCCCTTTTGTTAGCCCATAAAACTCCAACAACTCTGTTCTCTCTGGTAAATTCCTCAGGATACAAATTGTCCTCTTCTCTCACGTGCCACCAAGTCTGTGCTGCGTGAATTTCCAGAGCTGATAGAGTTGACCCAATGGAAACAAGGTGGCTGTCCCCATAGGCTAACCCCATTAGAGCCGCTGAATAATATGCATTCACGGCCTCACTCGTGCTCTCCTGATTACGCCCATCTGCAAACTCCGTCAGCCCCCCTGCCCAAGAATGCAATTTCCACAGGTCAAAACACCTAAGACGGGTGTAATTTGAGTTTTCCTGCCTGCTTAAATTCATAAAATCAGCCATCAAAGAATAAGCTTGTGGCCTGTACTTCCTTCCCCAGGCAGCATCAATCTTGGCAAGCACAGAAATTCCATAAATGAAGTAGCCAAGGTGATAATGGTGATCATTATAGATTCCAAAACCAAAATCAGCCCCTGAATCCAATGATCCTTGTTTAGTCACAATTCCACCCCATTTTGCATCATATAGAAAACCATTAGCCGCAAAAGTCCCCTCCAGCCAGGGCTCAATTGTATCATTCAAGAACTTCCTAATAGCTGGAATTACATCGGGATAACATACTTCTTCAGCTATTAATGCCAGCCTTGCAGCCCTAGCAATCAATTTCCCATAGAAGTAAGATGAAGATGTTGATATTGCACTAGAATCCAGTGCCTCAACATCTTTGATAAGTGCTTCAATTATCTCAGAATATGAATCCTCCTGCACCCCTCTAATTGAATGCCAAGTTACAGATACTGGATCACTTTTCAAAACCCAAGAGTCTCCAACAACACCCACAAGCTCGCCATCAATACTATTGTACTTAAAATCCTCGAGTACAGAAATTGAGCTATCAGTGTCTGAGAGAAGCCGAAGATGGAGAGGATGGGCAAGTATTAACAAATCTCCCCAGCCTCTCTTATCCCATTTATACTCCAAAGAGAAAGGCTTGGTGAAAACGGCATCACCGCTCACAGCGTAAGAAGAACTGAACCGATCAAGAACGGCCTCGAACTTTGGGTCAGCATCAGGCAACGCAGCAATCCTAATAATACCAGAAAACACTCTGGAAGTGATGCTATTCAGGTCGTGGCTCAAATTTATAGGCGAGGAGGCGTAAAGCAGCCAAGTCTGGTTGTTATTCAGCTTAATACTGTACTTAGTGCCAGAACTGTTTGGAGTCAATTCAAGAATGGCATGAATAGTTGAAATCGAGAGTGGAACACCACTCATCACATTACAAGTCAAAAAGGGACTCCCTCTAACGAGGAAGAATCTGAGATTGTTAGAGGGGAAGTCCAGAGTGAGGCTAAGGTCGCTGAACGAAGATATGACGTGGTTTGCGTTCGGATTGGGGTTATTCAACGTGGAAATGGAGAGATCAGAAATGAAAACCTGGTAAATGAAGGCGGGGTTCTTGAACAGAGATGGGAAACAAAGAGTAAGCGACGACTGAGATGATTTGATGAGATACGGATGGAAGTATTCGGGTTGGTCGCCATTTTTAAGGACGAAGTTTTGGAAAAATGAGTTAGTCGGTAGAGGGGTGGAAAGCAGATGAGGGGAGAAGAATGGGGAGGGATCAGGAAGGACCGTGGATTGAGTTTGAGGGAAGAGGAAAGGGCCAGAACGGTGCCTCTCGGTGGTTTGCAGCGGCGGAGGTGGCGGCGACATGGCGTGGGAACTAGGGGAGCGAGGCGGCGAAGGGGCGGAACTGGGTGGCGGCTTTCCTCGGGGCTTTTTCTTAAAAGGCTTGGTGATAACTCTCGTGATTCTTCGTCTAATTTTCTTCAACATGGTTGAATATGAATAAAATGTGGAAATTTATGGGCCAAATTGTTGATTACGCTAAGTTTCGGGTAGCAACAACGTAATTTCGTCAGATGCCTGTCCCTGTCAACACGGAGTGACTCAGGCAAGCTTCACAGGCTTCAGCCAATCTTTCATTTTGTTTTCTATTTTTTACTTTTTTAAAATAAAACCAAGTTTTCATCAAACTGAATATTTTCCAAATACAATTAAAATATGTTAATCATTTCAAACTATATATTACTAAAAATGTATTATTTTAATGTAAACATAATTTTTGATCACTATTTGATTATAAAATAATATAAAAAATTTGATAAAATACGAGGCTAAAACTTATATAAAAAAATTACATAAACATTAATCCTTTCAAGATAAAACCAAATATCTCCTTAAATTTCCGCATATTTTTCAACTTCACCTTAAAAAAATATACTCTCAAATAATTCTCCTAAACACTAAGAATAAAAGAAAAAAATTACATATTTTCACATTAATAATTATATTATTTTAATTTTTTTTTCTTTTTCGTGGTTCAAGACCTGAAGATATAAAGAATAATTATTTGTTGCATGCATGCGCTTAATACTTTTGATGATTGCTATCAAGGAAAAGTTAATTTTATGGTTATGTGCTTAAATAATTTTAGTCAACAAAAGTTCTTACTTTAAAAGTTTCATAAAATAAATAAAACATACGAATTTCCTATTCAACTTTTATCATAAAAGTGCAAAGATCTGAAATAAGGTGATAATACGTGAAAAGCTAAAGTTAAAATTTAAAGGGAAAGTTCTTATTACACTTGATATATGAGAATATCAAACAATTTGAATAATGATAGATTTTCCTATTAATAAGGCTTAATTATATGATGTTTTCATATTCGATTTATATAGAAACAAAATGGCTTTAAAATCCTAAATATAGCACACACCTCGGGGAAAACAAAAACAAAAAACAAAAGAAAAAGAAAAAGAAAAAGAGAGGAGTGGGGGGATAGGGATAAGAAGACGGAAATTGAAATTCTAGAGAGGTAAAAAGTCCAATTTTTACATGTTTGTTACACATCTAAATAAATCATATTGAATTGTCACATAGAACATCGATTCCAATTTTTCATTAGTACAGTAGGCCAATAATCGATATATGGACAATGAATTAAATTGAAAAAAATAAAATAGCTAATAGTAGAAAAATATGAGATTTTAGGATCTCCAAACATATAAAATACCGTTCGTTATAAAAATAATCTCCAAGAACCTTAATTTTGTCTATAATTTTAAATTTCATTTGTTTAAAAGGGAAAAAAAATAAATAAATATGGCCTCACATGGCTACATAGAGAGGGAGGAAAGTAAATGATAAAACTTACAATAATTTGTTGACTGCCCAATTGCAGAAGTTTCCGCTGGATTCTAACTCAAGAAGATTAAAACAAAAGGGAAGCACTATTTTCAATTGCGAAGCAAACTTATAAGATGTCTTAACTTGGCAGCAGGATAAACGTTTGATGTTTCAAGAAATAAGGGTTGAGTTGGAACTGAATTCTGTGTGTACGTTTCTTTTGGCTGTTGGATTGGTTATGTCGGCTCGGCAGGAATGCCACACATGCAAGGTATCTAAATGCTTGCAATTTGGGAATGTGAAAGTAAATACGTAATCCACCTTTCCAGGTTTGGAAGCTAAAAAGAATTATTTCTTTTTATTTTTTCTATTGAGAAAATTACAAGAATGTGTGATCAACGTAGAATTTTTTTTGAATATGACTATAAGAGTGTTAGATCATTATGAAATGTTATATTTAAGCTATAATTATTATTTAAAAAGTGAATATTGAATTGTGAGAACAGTATTAAGTTATGATAAATTCTAAATAATAGATATGATTATAAAGTAACTCATCGTCATAATCTTTCCAGAATACCAACCATATGAATATCTCTTTACTATAAAAATGACTGATGCAAGAATATACATATAAAAATAGTCAAGATTGGGACTTTTTTTTTCTTTTAAACAATGAAAAGAAACATTTCATCATATGTATTACTGCATAATATCTCAAAAAATAAAAAGATTATTACACATCATCGACAAATTTGGGCATTATCACATTATTTTTAGCACTAGTTTCAAGCCTCAATTTGATATTCAAATGTTAATACAATGATGTATTGTCTTATTTGGATAAGATTATGTGTTGTTTGAATTACTTTTTATGGGGAGTTAATCAACTAGTGAAGGATTCAACTTCATGGGACCTGGTCTAAGATTGAGGCATCAAAATTCTAGATAATCACTAGATTGTCTTTGTTCCATGGGCTCTTTCATACTCCGCATCAAGGGCGTTATCTGAGAATTTGTCATCTATGAGTTTTTTCATGACATGTGCCCAATCAGGTGGAAAGTGACTCAATTATTGCACCTAACTATTGTAGTGGGATTCACTTGACTGAGCACATTAAGACCTATAACAAACTTAGAGACGTGTTGAGAATTCACTTGTATCCACCGCCAAGTGAGGGGCCATAGAAGCCGTAGTGTGAAAAAATGGAGTGCAAAATTAATGCACTTTAGCCAATCTAGTTGCCAACACTTGACAACCAAAATAAAAGGAAAATAGAATAACATCCGTTGGGATTTAATTAACTCAGTTTTTGGAGATTAAATTTGATTAGGATTAGTCTTCAAATATTTGGTCTTATCAATTTTTCAATTGTAAAATTAGAATTTCTTTTTTATTAAATTTTTTAGTTCCAAATAAAGTAAACAAGTAGTTTGCTCTTATCAAAAGTGCATATTTAATTACTGGGATAATACTAGTGGAACTCATAAAACTCATAGAGTAGTTATTTGAGTTATGAATAGGGTAATACAAAGGGGTGGAGTAAGTATTTTTTTGGTAGTTATGAAAGTAGTTGTACAAGAAATGTTTTTCTTGAGTTTGAGTATTTCAAGTTCAAGGGGTTGTCTTATACTGGTCAAATTCTCTTATAGTAGAAGAAAGCAAACTCTCATGGAGGTAAGCAAAATTTGCCAAACCTTGTAAATTTGTGTCTATTTTATTTTTTTGCCTCTATCAGGTATTACATTTTGTTATTAAATTTGTGGGTTCCTATAAATTAAATCTTGTGCCTAAGTTGCTTTTGCTACACGCTCCAATAGACTGGTATCAAAGCTTTGGTTGGGGCTACGAGTTGAGATTTAATTTTAAGGATGTGTAGTGTCATTAGTGAATTACTTCACGATTTAAAAGCTTGATGGCAAAGGGAATTTCACTCTTTGCCAAGAAAAGATTGAGGATCTCCTAATTCAACAAGGCTTAGCAATAACTTGAAGGGAAGGGAGAGGAAGCTAATAGATACAAAACATCACAATGAAAAGATTTGACTTTATATTGTGGACAACATTATCAATAATGTTATGGATGAAGATCGAGGAAGAAGATAAAGTCCTTTTTACTTCTTACCTTGCCCTCGAATTCATTTGATAGTTTGGTGATGTTGTTATTATACAAGAAAGATGCACTAGACATGGAGCATGTGAAAGCATCACTTTTGTCTCATGAATAACAGAAAAAGGCAAACCAAAATGTGCGATAAGAGTCTACTTTGGCTGCTCAAGAAATGAATAGCAATGGGAGAGAATCTGGTAGTGGATCTGTGGATAGTGGGTTAGGTTCAAGGGCCAGAGGAAAGGATAAGGCGTGCTATAAGTATCATGGTAGTGATGACAATTTGATAGCAGCATATAACGAAGATATTCTCATAGTCGCTATGCATATGGATACTTCTTCTCAAGATGATTGGATTTTAGATTCTAGATGTGTAACGCATGTTTACTCTAGGAAGAATTATTTTGATTCACTTCAATTGGAAAAAGGTAAGTAAGTTGTCTTTAGGTGATGGTTCTACTTGAAGAGTCATGTGTGTTAAAGTGATGAAAATCAAACTATATATTTAGAGAGGTTTGTACTTTAGGTGGTGTGATTTATGTTCTAAAAAAACAAAATAATATAATTTTCATAAGCCAGTGAGACTCTGAGGGCAGTGGATATTCAGCTAGAGGTGGAGTCTTAAAAGTTACACATAACAGAAGGGTCATGAGAAAATGAGAGAAGTATGATAATTTGTTTCATCAAGTGATCTCAAGAGATTATTAAAAGTGGAGTGCATTCAAGGGCTTCCAAGATATAGATGGGTGTGAGAGAATTCCTGCTAGACAAGTGGACAAATCAAGGTGGTCCTTTTCCATTGTCAATTAGTGGCATTGATTGGGCTACACATGTGCATTGATTGGGATAAGTTAGTTGATATTGGAACCTTACTAATTCAGCATATATAGTGGTTTGTTTGAAGGCCAATGAAATTTGGTTGTGTGAAGTTATGAACAATTGCTGAGATGAGAAACCTCATCAAGGTGGAGATTGTTGGGATTTGACTTGGCTTTTGGAGATCAAATTTGACTAGGAATGGTCTTCAAATATTTGACCCCATCAACTTTTGTATCATGGAATTAGGATTCCTTTTTATATTAGGTTTCCTAATTCTAGGTAAAGTAGTTTAGTTATTTTCTCTTATAAATAGAAGTGTTTATTTTATTATTGGGATAACACTCGTGGAACTCATAATATTCATATGACTGTTATTTGAGTTATGAGTAGGGCAATACAAAATGGTGGAGTGAGTGTATCTTTGGTAATTATAAAAGTGGTTGTACAAGAAATTTTTGTCTTGAGTTTGAGTATGTCAAGTTCAAGGGATTATGTTGTAATTGAAGAAAGAAAACTCTTGTGAAGATAGGCGGAATTTGCCGAACTATATAAATCTGTATTTGTTTTATTTTTCTATTTGTTGGTTATTACTTTTTGTCATTAAATTTGTTGGTGTAATTTGTGGATTCTTGATAAATTCAATCTTTAGTTTAAGTTGCTTCAGTTGCTTGCTCCAAGAGCATTTAATTTTATCAACTTTCTTTATATATATATATATATATATATATATTATAAATACCTTTATTTCTTATTTTTCAATAAGTTAATTATTATTAATCACAATCCCACTCTAGCATTTCTCTTTTTTAATTAGTTCATTTGTCATTACTTTGATTTAAGTGTTTGAATTTTTTTATAAAAAACACATCCTCCATTTCTAATAATTTGTTTGTAATGGCAAGTCAAGGTCCACACTTTTAAGAGAACCAATTTAAATATCTTGATTGAAGTTTTTACCATAGGATATCCTAAGATGGAAAGCCACATTACTTATCTTACGTGACTTTGGAAATAGTAATAATTTTTCAAAAATGTATATATATTTCTTTTCAAACTTACCTAGCCATAAATTAATGAAAAAGCCTTAACTGTAAGCAACAACAAGAGCTTGTCCTTTTATGCAAAGGTAAAATAGTTCATGTGATAGCAAGTTGGAACCTGGTACTTTAGCAAGGTATGACTCCGCCAAAACAAGCCTAAACTTTGGGCAACAATAAGGGTATGTCCTTTTATGCTAAGATACAATAGTTCCTTCCAAGATCAAAACTAGCCTTAGCATTTTTCTAATGCTGAGGAGCCTTTTTCAAGGCAACTGCAGAGCATACTCAATTTTTTAGATGTTGAGGATAAAAGGTTGACTAAAGTAGAAATTATGGAAGAAAATCTCACAATTTTATTTCAAACTAGGCTTGGCTTCAACTCACTCTACTTGTCAAGTACAAAATTCATCCTCTTATATAGAGGAGAAATACAACTGTAGACGTATAATTATTTAAATGTCTTGGACCTAGCAAGGACAAGCTCATCAACAATAATTTCACAATACAGTACAATTAGGATACGAATCCTGGCCTTAATGGCCCCATGACATTCTTTGAGTTTGACTGCTTTGAAGCTTGTGCTAATGTATTCTTTGGTTCAATAGATAATCTAGCAACTTTCCTCCACTGATTGTCAAGTTCATAAGGATCTTGAGAGTTTATTAACATATCCTCTTTTTTTCTTTTCCTTTGTCTGAAGGAGATTTTTTGATCAATACTGAAGAAATTGTCTGGGCTAAATAACTTTGAGAAGACAGTGATAGGATAACTAATTCCAATTCTTTTAAAATATTTCTTTGGAATTTCCCAACATAGTACTTGGTGTTGTTATTCTGGTTTGTGTGTAAAACTACTCAAAGTAGGCTCTGGAATCCTCTTGCAACTAAAAAGGATAGTCAAGAGGTAGTTGTTCCCATGGAGCATCTTCTTCGAATCTTGGCCAAATTTGAGGAGGAATTATAGAGTTTTGTTTTTCCATAATCTTTTGAAAATTTCAAATATCTTTTCCATGTTCAAAGAATCCTGTGTTGAGAAAATAAGGGAAAATTCCATATTCTCTAACTATGCTAAAATATGAATGATTCTAGATCCATGGAGAACTCTTTCTAGTGAAAAAATATATGACATAAATTCCTTTATTTGTTCTACCAAGTTGCTGTAATTGAAGAACTTTGATCATTCTGATCTATGTTAACAGTGGATAGAACCATTCCAGAAATATTCTAACACATGGACTTTCATCATAATCATCAAACCAGCTACTATGCAATCCAACAATCCATTGGATAGATTGATCAATAGGGAATTCAACTCCAATATCCATTGTTCCAAAGATACCATATCATGCATAAAAGTTCTTTAGAAAACATGCAATGAAATGGAGAACAAAAATTGAATAATGTGAAGAATGGATAATCATGATGAAAACCAAGACCACCAAAGGTATGAAGACCAATTTTCCTTATTGCTATAGATTGATATTTCAGCATGAGATCTTTTGCTCCAATCTAAAGTTTCTTGTTTGTAACAAGATCATAAAGTTCTAGAGGCAGGTTTTCAAAAGGAAATTCAAAGGCTGTTGATATTTTTATATGGCGTTAGAGAGGAGACCATATAGATGATATGAATGTGGTTTCTGGGAATTAGATAAAGCATGGGTCTGGAAAGAAAGTTTGTGAATACATTATTTGTTTCCTTTAATGTGATTCACACTGAATGAATATTGAGAAAACCATTTTACCTATCTTAGCAATTTTTTGGAAGGAAAATGACTAAGCTTAAAACTTAGCATTTTAGGAAATGCAGTCATGTCCATTTCAACAAACAAAATGATGTCCAATGAGATGGAATTGGAACTTTTCAATACCTCATTTGATAGCAAGGATATCTTTGTAAGTAGAATGATAATTCTATTCAAAAGTTTAGAAAGATGGAATTGGAACTTTTCAATACCTCATTTGACAGCAAGGATATCTTTGTAAGTAGAATGATAATTCTATTCAAAAGTTTAGAATGTTCCCATTTTGTATCCACAGACTCTTTTTTTTTTCATCCTTTTCTTCTAAAAGAACTGCTGCCCAAAAATTCTCACTAGCATCTGTTGTAGGATTCTTTTTCCATCTGCTGGGATTTGTGATGGAGGTAGCTTTTGAATTATTGCTTTAATAGCTTTGATAGTTTTTTGTTGTGCATAAGACCAAACTGGGGGATTTTTCTTCAACATATCTTGCAAAGGTCTTATAATTGAAGCAAGTCTTGGAATGAAATTTGCAACATAATTGATGACTCCTAGAAATTGTTGAATTTATTATTTTGAAATAAAATCATTTAGGAACTTCAATAATTCCTGAGCAACATGAGGTTGAAGAGAATATTGCCCATTTTAGATGTGTATTCCAAGAAAGTCTATTTCACTTTTGGTAAACCAACATTTTCTTTTGAGATAGCATAATACCATATCTTAGAACCAATTCCTCAAATTGACTGAAAAGATGTGAATGAGATGAAATATCTTCATAGAAGAGGAGAATATCATCAATATAAGTCAATGCATTTGGGAATAAAGGTTCAAAGATCCTAACCATAGCCTTTTGAAAGAGAGATGGAGCTGTTTTAAGTCCAAAAGGCATGACTATCCATTGAAAATGAGCATTTGGGATACAGAATGTTGTCTTGAATTTGTCATCTGGGTGAATTGCAAGTAGCCAAAATCCTACTTTCCAATCAGACTTGGAGAATATTTTAGCCCTGGTGAGATTAGTAAAGAGGCAATTCTTGTTTTGAAGAGGGAATTTCTCATCCGCAAGAAAGAAGTTGAGAGGTTTGTAATTAATAAATAATCTCATTTTACCTTTTGCCTATTTAGCTCTTTTGTTGACATAAAATGCTTGATTGGGCTAAGAGAAATTTGTGGATTTAATAAGACCTTCATCTCTTAGCTGGGCTAACTCTTTCAATGCTAATTCAAGTTAATTAAGTTGCATTCCTGGATGACTGGATTTTGTGGGGTTTATATTGATATCTTTCTTGAATGGAAGGGATATGAAAAACTCTGAATTTTTTCAAAGAGGGTTTGTGCATATTTGGAGGAATTTTGAATGAGTTTCTACATAACTATTTTTTTTTTTTATCATTCTGGCTTAGATTTCTGGGATGGTGTCAATAACGAAGTGGGATTGGGGCTTGATATATGGGAGAAAATAAGATTTGTATCTTAGTCCATCTGACTTTAGGATAACTTTCTTTTTCCCACAAATGCTTATAATATCAAACCCAATGATGATGTCTTTGCTTGGTAATGAGGATCCAAGGAATTTATGAACAAAAGATAATTCTGGAAAGAATTCTATCTTGATAGGCTTACTTATTAATTTTGTCAAAACATATCTCACTATTGGCAACCTGAAATACTCCTTTATGTGCCTTCCAAAAGGTGGAAGGAAATATTCTTGGATTGAGAATAGAACTCGATGCTCCTGTATCAAGAAGACCAACAACTGTCATTGAAAAATCAAAATTTTGTGGAATAATTTGTACTAAATTAGGGGTACAAATAGAGCAAGTCTAATAATTTGAATTCCAAAAATAGGGAATTGGTCAGTAGATACATCTGTTTCTTTTGAAGATAAGTTCTTATTATCTGTTTTTTAGTTTTCTTTCAGGGCAAAGATTGTTGTGATGATTCTGCTTCTTCAGAAAATAATGATTCAAGATCATCATTCTCTATATCACATTGTGTGAGTTAAGCAATTTGTTTCAGAATTTTGTCTCTCTTCTTGTTAGGATAGTATTTTGGCCAATGGCCTCTCTTGTGGCAAATATGACATCTATCTCCTTTAGCTTTTGAGGATTTTCTTCTAAAAAATCTTTTTTTTTCTTCTTCTCATCTACTATTGATGATTTTTCCTGGACCTTCTAAAGTGCTTGTGGGGTTTGTCTGGACAATGGCACTTTTTTTATTTGCATTTGATTTGAAGATCTCTTCTTTCACATTCCTTTCCAATCTTCTTTCTAATCTGCTGAAATTCTTTCAAGAATCTCCAATTATTGCATAATTTTTCAAGAGCTTCTAGGATATACTGATAGATTTATCCAGGAGTTGTATTTGCAAGAGTTCGTCCTCTTAGTTCAATCTATCGTAAAGCTTCTTGACCCAAAGAGTTATGAATTTAGTTTATGAATGCCTGCTTCAAGGTTGGATTGTCCATCCCTCCAAGAATATAATATCTTTGTGCTATCCTCTGAAAATGTTTTTCCAAATCTTTTCATTGGAAAGAACAACATCTCATTTTGAAAAATTCTTCTCTTACTATGTCTTGATGGTGTTGCATTTCTCCAAGGAACTCAACATAGATATAATTCATGAAATTATTAATGTTGAGTGAGTTTCTTGCCTGAATTTGCCTGTATTCTCCAAAGGCATACCACCATTCTTTGAGTGTTCCAATCATTCTAGCCGTAAAAGCATTAATGACTCTAACCACTGTGGTATTTGGTTTCTGTAGCTCTGTAACACACCAAGACATCATTTCATGAATTCTATGTCTCCACTGAAATGGAGGAATATCATCAAAAGTGAACAAATTTTGGAATTTATTGACATAGTTTCTCTTGGTTCTTCAATCTGTTGATTTTGATAATTAGTTTTAGGTTCATCTTAAACAATTGATTTATCTATATGTTCTGGTGGCTGATTCATAAGCAGGAGTGGCATATCTTTAGAAAGATCTTCATAATCGCTGATATATTCATTGGGAATTACTGGCCACGATCTTTGAGGCTTATTTTCTTTATGGTCATATGCTTTCTTCAAAATTTAGATAATAGATTGGACAAAGATCCTTACATCATAAATTGTCCAGGTTCATTTGTCTTAGAAAATGTTGACTCATACCTTTTGGATGACTCTAGGATCTCCCTTTGTGAATAGGGCCTATTTTTCTTTCTTGATTCCTTTGTAGAGAGAAATGAGGATGAATCTCCAAACATCCTTTTAAAATTTTTCAATCCATGAAGTGGTTGAGAAACTACTGGTAGTACTAAGATTGAAGTGTTTGGTCTGCTCTAAATAGTATCTTTTTGATACTGTTCCTCAAGAGATCTTAATTGAGTTTTCAATGAGTTGATCTCTTGCTCCTTATGGTGGAATGGCTGTAAAGTATGAATGAGCCTCAAAATTTCATGATGAATAGCATCAATTCTTTCTTTTAAAGATTGAATTAGTGCTGTTAATTGTCCATCTATTTTTTCTTCAATCCTTTCTTGACTCTTGGCTATTCTTTGCAACAATTTGTTTTGTGCCACAACATTTTCTAATTGCTAGTTCAAAGTTGCTTCTACAGGAGTGATCTAGACAATAAATCCACCTGGTTTTTTGGATGTTGGATTTATAATCTTCTAGGAATAATGGTACTCAGAATCATTCAATTCTTTTGATGGAAAACCAGTTTGTTGAGAAGATTCCACCATCATGATTTATTGTAAAGGAGCTTTATCATTATCTTCATGGAATGGCTGAGGAGAATCATCATCCAACCCAGAATAGGTGGTTGGCCAAGGAGTTGGTAGAAAAGGAGTATATTTGACCAAATAATTAAATTTTCTAGATAGTTGACCTAAAGTATCAATATAAAGGTCATCTTTTGAAATTCTATGAGATCTCCAACTACTGACTTCAATAGCATCATTAGATATATCTGATTAATAAATTGGAGATTCATTCACATCAATCCATAAATTGGTGCTATAGATTCAATAGTAAATAAAGAATTGAAATATCTGGGAATATTGCTTTTCTCCTTTTTCTGTTTGAAATGTATTTCAACAATTCCACCTTAATTTTTATGAAAAAATGGTTCTGTAGACTGAATTGGCTTAGACTTCTTTAATGCTTGATGATTTTGTTCAGAGGCTGTAATCTATGTTTCTGGGATAAGCTTTTGTAGTTCATCTCTAAGGATTTGCCTTGGAACATAGGTACAACTGGGAACATGCTTGGAATCTACTGAGATGAGCAAAGAATCCTCAATTTCTTGTGGAAGAGCAAACTCAATTGAATGGTTTTGTATTCTATACACCATTTGATAATGAAGTGTAGTTGAATACGTGAAAGTGGATTGGACTACTCCTCAAATCTGGATCTGCAGCTTAAGAGCTAATCTTAAATAAAGATCTAATATTGGCATGTTCAAATTAGGGAACATAGTTACAAGAACTATTCTTGCATTCAATTTAGTCTGAACTATGCCAATATAAACATGCTAATAATTAGAGAATCTTGTATCAAGCAATGCAATTCTGGAGGTCGTTGGGAGACCTTTTTGACCATGAAGTGTTAAAGTAAATCTAATTGCTCCAAAATGATTATGGGTATACTTCTTAGCAAGCCATAATTCTGGATGATGTTCAGAAATTTCAATGGAAACCAATTGTTCTTTCTCTGTGTAAGAAGAAAGTATTAATCAAAAGAAGATGATTGAACAAATTCTTTTACTTGGACTTTTGGAGGGTTTACAAGACTTTTGAAGGTGTGACTGAAGGAAGATCTAGGTTTAGAAAAGGCATTATAGGGATTTATTATGGAAAGATTGGTAAGGAGAACTTTTTTTGAATCATCTAGATAGGTGATCTCATACAAGGAATCTATTTTTGAAGCATTGGAATTTCTAAAACTAGGACTGAGGGTTAATAAAGAAGATAAAGAAGAGGTAGAGGTCCTGAGTAGTAGTTTATCCATGGCTCTGATACTAGGTTGGAACTTGGTACCTCATCAAGGTATAACTTCGCCAAAAACAAGCTTCAACTGTGGGCAACAATAAAGGCATATCCTTCTATGCTAAGATACAATAGTTCCTTCTAAGATCAAAACTAGCCTTAAAATTTTTCTAGTGCAGAGGATCACATGAGGTCATCTCTATCTTTGAATTTATTTTAGTAATTATCTTTTTGTCACATCAACAAAAATAGCACATCAATAACATTTTCCTTCTCCATCCCAAAATTCTGCTTTTTATTATTTTAATGTAGATAATATTATTTTAATATATTTGGACTATTCTCTTTTACTTCTTTTTTATATTTATATTCTTATCAATTATTAATTAATTTAAATTTAAAAAATTATTTAGAAAAATAAAAGAAAAAAATCAATAATTGAAAACAAAGATATTATTCTGTTAAGTAACTTATCAAAAAGTACATACTTGAAGAAAAAAAAATACAAATAAATTTATGAATCAGAATAATTTAGTTATTATGGTTGGATAATGATTCATTGAATTGCCACAAATGTTCTATCAAGTTGGCTTGTAATTTAATATGATTTCTCTTGTCACGTATCTAAAGATGATTTTGGATATATGTTTTATACTCAAGTAAATGGTCGTGATAGATTTGAATTGTTGTGTTGTTAGTGGGCATGATGTCATATGAAAAATAAAGAAAAGTTGTGTTTCGCTCATTCCCAACAATCATATTATGCATTATGATGTACGCTCTAATTATTTCACCAAGTGTTTTCATATCCCATATATGCGAAGGACCATTAGCAATTACAAAATGAGCTTGGAGCACTCCAAAGGTTCGCTCAACAGCATTGCTATAGCATCTACTACTACTCCATAAGCTAGCATACGAATTGCTGCAATACATTCACTGTTTAACAAATAAATCAGACTGGTTGGACCACCAATTGCCCTATTGACTAGTTCAATTTTGAGTAAATTGGTAAATCAAAAGAATTATTATATTTTATTGGTTTATTGAAATTAGATTAGCTCATTTATTTTTCTTTTTTCCCCTTTAATTATTGGCACAATCAAAACTGTTTTTTAATTTTTTTGCCTAATGTACAAACCTCCAAAATTAAGGTACATGTTGAAAAACTAAAAGCCTAAAATACTCAAACAAATTTACAGAATAAAAATCCTAAACCAAATCTACTATTTTAATTTCTAAATCCAACTGGAACGTAGAAATCCTTAATCCCTAATCCAACCTATATGCTCTTGGTTGTGTTTAACAAGAAACCTTAACTTATAAAATTGAACAATATAATTTAGGTTTTTTGTATTTTGTATTTAGTACTTTATTTACTTTTAAGTAATATATATACAATATAAATATATGATGTAATTATGATATTATTATTCAATAATGGTTTAGTTATCATTCGACCCAAAATTGAATCAGTAAACTGTGAACCAGTAAAATTTTTAATTTAATAAATAGTCTGATATTTCAAACATTAGGTATATTTATGTAGTGGCAATAGGTTGGACCTACCGATAGCATCATTCGTTATCGTGATGTGAGTATTGTGATTTTGAAGAGCATTCACTGTGTGAAGGAATACATGTCTGCGCATTCTAAACCTTCATCAAAATTTTAATTTTATATTTAAAAATTTTAAAATATATGAACTAAAAGTTTTTGAAATATATAAAATATATAATTTTATATATAAATATGTAAAAATTAAAATTTATTTATAAATTAATATAATTTTTGAAATTCTTTATATTAATAAAATAAAAAATAATTAAAATAATAATAAAATAAAAAAATAGAAACTTTGATCAAATTTCTATATTTAGAACCTTAACCAAAAATTTTAAATATGGATCAAAATAGCATTTGACATGGAACGCCCAATGGACATGGGTTGGAGTCCATCCAATAGGAGTGCTAATTTCAAAATTCTAAAGAAGAAAAATTAAATAAAATTACATTTTTAGTCCAAAAGATATAAGCCCTAGCAATTTTACTTCCATGTGTTGGGATATTTTAGAAATTGTCTTAATTTTAAGAAATTAAAATATTTGTGCCCAAAGTTATTCCTTGATAGTAACTAAATGGAACAACACATGAGATTTGCTAGTAGCGTTCGTGCACTAATTAGAGGGGAAAATAAAAATATTTTAAAAAATATTCTGAACAATTAGTTAAGATTTTAATCTTACAACCTACTTTTTCCATTAATTAACACGCATAACAATAAAATTAAGAACTCATTAAAATTTAAATTTGAATCTTACATTTATATATGTGATGACGATCTCACAACTAATTCTGACTTATTTGGTTTTATTTTCAAACCCCATTTTGACATTTTGTACTATTTAAAAATTGAAACATATCATTTTTCTAAACATTTCACACAACATCATTTTTAAAATATATTTTTCAATAATATATATCTTGTCATTTTGTTTCATTATTAATATTTCTTTCCACCTACATTCTATTGAATCCAATATAGTCATTATATTTTGAACAATCTAACTAAATACAAATTCATTTGTAACCTATTTTTACTAATTATTTTAAAAATGATAAAAATAAAAAATGAGAATGAAAATAAAACCAAACTGGCCCTTGGCCACTCAATCGCACAACAATTCATTTTACTTTATTATGTAAATTTTTTAACCCAAAACATGATGATAGGATAATTAGAAATTAATTTTTCTTATTTACTCAACCATGCGCAATAAAAATGTATTAAAGTTCAAAATTTCGAAGTTCATAAAAATACAAGTATGACGCCAGTAAATCACGCAACTATCGCTGAGATTTAATTATTATTATTATTATTATTATTATTATTTGGTTGGAAGAGATTTAATTAATTTACTTAGATAAATTTTGGGGAAATCACCTTTTTTGTTAACAAGGAAAAATATACCAGAAGGCAAGAAAACTTCTGAGCTACTGGTACTGGAAGCAAAAGGAGATGGCTGGCCTACTAGCATGGGCGGCGGACGTGGTCGGAGGCGGCGGTGGTGGTGGGAGGAGCGACGAAGAAAACGATTCCAATTCTATCCCTCTGATATTCACTCCCGAACAACTGATCTACGTTCAAGAACTCGACAGCAAGTCAGCGGCACTAAACCGTTCGATCCAAGATCTGCGACTGAGATTGCCTCCCCCGGACATATCGCAGCGCCTTCCTCACCTCCACGCTCATTCCCTCGCCTCCAACAATGCACTTGCCCTTCAACTCAACGCCCATTCGGCCACCAAACAACAGGTGTTTCTTTGTATTCATCTCTTTGGGCATTGCTATGTATTTATGGAATTCTTTTTTTTTTTTTCATATTTCTTGATTTCTTTGTGGTTTTTGGTGAAATTTATTGTCTTTTGCACTATCTGCTTTTGAATTTGCACTTGTTTTCCTCGAGTGATTTCATGATGAAAAATAGGCTCCAATTAGGAAAACGGAAATTGTAGTCTGATAGCTAAGTGCATAATGTAGGTATAGAACAGCAAGTGAAGTCAGTTGGAGGAAGCATATAGCTCAAAGCATAGTGCTACATATGATTGAATTGACGCTATTCTTTTTTGTTCTGGTTTCTCTATTATTTTTCTTCTTCATTTGCCCTTTTTGTGCCTTTAAGAAGAGAGTGCCTTTGCAATTTGCAAACTGTCATTTATTATTGGGTTTAGGGCAATTCTGTGAAGAAGTAGTGACTTTTATGTTGCATTGAAGATTGTGGATGCAGGCAGCTGACATTTACTGGTGATTATTCGTTTCAGGCACAGCAGAGAGAGCTTAGGTTGCAGGAAGAAAATGCAGAGTATCAAAATGCTATATCTAATTGTGAAATTAAAATTCAGGAGAAGTTGCAGGAAGCAGATCTGCTTCAAAGTAAGTTGAAGGTCAGAGATTAATTTCCTAAACTTATGCTCATCTCTTGCAAGCCGTAGAAATATTTTTTATTCATTTTCCTTTCTTCACTCGATAGTTTTGTAGGGTTTGCGGTTATATCTGTTTTTCTATCCTTTATATGTTTATAAAGACCCAGCTTTGTTCTCTGGAGCAACTCATAAAAAGTTTACTTTACAGGAAATGGACTTGATTGAGCAGAACCTGAAAGCTGAGTTGCAAAGAGCAAAAGCTTCCACAGATGCCAGCCAATCTGGAGAATCGAGCAAAATGCTTAATGAATCCCAACCAGCAGTTGAAGCCCAAGAAGAGGCAGAAGCTTCTAAATTTGCATTAAAGGAGGAGTTGGAGAACAAGAAAAAGGAACTGGTCTGTTTAACTATAAGTGCAGTGTCTTCTGCTTGTGTTAAATTTATTTAAACTGCTGAAACTCTAATTCATTCATAGGCTTCAATGGAAGAGATTGTTCAAGAATTGAACAAGAAGTGGCAACAGGTCCAAGAGAATGCATCAAAGCAACCGACTCCAGGTATTTTATGATATCTTCAAGTTTTAACTTGCCGCGAACCAGCGACACTACATTAATAAGCCTCAGCATTATGTGTTATAATATTGACTACATAATTCTTGTATGCATAAATTTGCATTATGTGTAATAGGGACGAGTTGGCATTTAAAAATTTCAAAAGAAGCTGAAAAGGAGAGGAAAAAAGCTCTAGCAACCACTTAAGGAAGGAACATCCTGGTGAATGTTTTGGCCAAAAAGTTAACCCTATATAGTACTGAATCTACAATTGAAACATTGAAGCTGTTGGTTTTACTAGTTATTAGTCGCTTTTGCACTTCTACTTTGACCAAAGAAGGGGAGCATCTTTGTACACATGAATTTTAAGGAAGTCAACATATATACTCAAGAAAATGTTGAGAACTTCATAAATAGAAATTTTGGTGAAACTATTTGGGCAGGCTAACTAATAACACTTTTCATCAGTGGTTAAATTGCTTTGGTGACACGGCACTTGCTTGCCTAGCATGGTAATGCAATGTGGTCCTCCAATAACACAGTGATTTTGCTTCCACTTTGCTCTTGTGCTGCAGAAGCGACAATGAGATTACTAATTTTCTTTGATCCACAACAAAAAGCTCTCCTGAAAGTGTGGATTTAATGTTTTTAAACTAGAGTTTTAATGTAATATTTCCTTGTGGCTTCACTTAGGATTTAAAATGCCATCAAAAGTTAGCCTTCAGAGAAATATCATGTGCAAAAGCACAAAATCCTGAAAATCTACCCATGCAGTTTGATTTTAAATGGAAAAATATCTGCTTCAATTTTTGAGGACTCATTGCAGTAATACAATGTGTATTATCAGCTATATGTCTTCTTATTCTTCATTAACTAATTCAGTTGCTTGCAGCTCAGCGAGAGAAAACATTGGATAAACAGCTGCATAGCTTAATTGAACAACTTGCGGCAAAACAGGTTGGACTTGTATTTTACCTATTACTCAGTGCTGTAACAATTATGTTTTTGGATAAATTTATGTAGTGACAATTCATCTTCATCTTTTGCTTTTAGGCTCAGGCAGAAGGTCTCATCAGTGAGATCCATCTCAAGGAGCTGGAGCTGGAAAAGTTGAATGGGCAGTGGAGAAGAATCGAAAGCAGCGATTTAGATGCGAACACTGCTAGGAATAGGTTTGGAAGAAGCAACTCTCACAAGGAATCTGTACCTTCTGATTACTCGGTTGACCACAAGCTTCCTATTCAGATGGCCGGTCGAAGTGAGAGTTTGCAGAGGTTGATGCTGCTCAGGTCGGCTTTTGTGCTCTACATTTTGGTGTTGCACGTATTGGTTTTCATCAAGATTTCATTCTAAAGCTCTAACATAAAATAAATTTTGACTATTTTGCAGAACCTTACGCATTTCTTTTGTTGTATATGATACTCTTGATTGTACAGAAATTTATGTATGCTTCACAAGATTATTGATGGAAACTTTTGATTTTGGTGTCTAAATACAATATATATACACAAACCTTTTCTGCTCTGTTGTTGCGAATTAAAAAGTAATGTGCGGTTCATAACTTGTAACTTAGATTCAATTGATCCCCGTACCTGCGCCCTAAACTGAGCTAGGATTTCGATGCCCAAATGCCCATATGTATCAAAAAATGCTATGAACTGGATTGAAATATGATGATGTCGTTGTAAAGTGTAATGCGGGTGTTAGGATGGAATTAATTTTGATTTTGCTCCTTTTTTTCCGTTATTTTCTTTTAATAATCATTAATTGATAGGTGTTTAACCTAGGCTGCACAATAATTCAGATTGCGAGATCTTTTCCTTGGAGAGATACCCCACTGGTCCCTATTTTCCTGAAATATGTTTGAACATGTAATTCTAGTCTCAATAAACAGAAGCTCGTTTTGAAAGCTCAAAAAGCCTCTGATTGTGGAAAAATCAACTTTATCTCCTCCCTATGAGAAAAGCTTTCAACTTTTTGACGAACGCCACTACTCAAGTAGTACAAGAAAATGAATGCTTTCACAAGCAGACATATTCGACAGCTAATACCCATCTTCAGCTTAATAACATCCAACAGTAGGATAACAATAAAAGCTAATTATGAAGATTTTTCACCAGTCTGCCTCACAATCCTATTGCACTCCTGCTACTGCTGTGCATATCTGCATTTCCCATAACCTGAAACCACAGCAAAAAGATAAAACTTAGGAAGGACTTAAAAGAAACAAAGAAAAAAGGTTGAATCTTGATGACTTAAATGGAGTATTCAAGAAATCAATAAACTTGATTCGATGAAACGGGATATCGATGAACTTACTAGGATCACTGAAGGTAACAAGTCCAGTGCCTTTGAAGTCACAATTCCAATAGTTCCTCCCATGCATCTGATAGTATGCATTCATAGCATATGATGCGTGCGCATATATCTTATCTGGTGCAAAACAATCTCCATTCTCATAAATCTCCCTGCAGTCCACTCCACCAGGCCCACAGCAGAAATCCACCACAGCCTGAATCACCTTCTCCTCTGCATGTGGTTTAGCTACACACCACACAGAAGGACCCCTACTCATCCCCACACCAGATGTTTTCTCCCCAAAGCCTAGTTTATCACCGCTGTTTGAACAAAACTGGCAGCTCAAATCCACATCATAAACCTTAGAACCCTCGGCATTAAAAATCCCAAAATTCCTCTCACTTTCACTCCCTGGTTTCTTGTTCTCATTAAACAACGCGAACAAGAGGATCTCTATACTTTCCTTAGGCTTCATGGGGGTCCCTTTATTTGATTGTGCCCTTTCAATTAATCTACTGTTGTAGGTCCTTGCATTTTCAGGTGTGGCTGCGGTTTCACCGTCATCACCCTTTGATGGCCACCCGGATTCGGACACGATGATCTTGATTGAACGGTTCCCGAACCCTAAAGAACCGATGGCAGACCGAATGGCGTCGATTTGTGCATCCAACATGTTGGTGTATGTGTACCCTTTGGGATCATCTACCCCCGTGCCATTCCCTAGTAATGCATACTCTAGCCTGATAGTCTTGGGATTGTCCCTATAAGCAAAATATGGATATGCATTCACCATGAATGGTCCTCCGGTGTCCGCCAAGAATCCCACAATGGCCGTCATTGTGGGCAGGAGCATGTCAGCGAAAGTGGAAGCCGACGGCGGGAATGAGGAGGCGAGAACCGCCATGCTATGTGGGGTGGTGACCTTGATTTTACGGTCCAAGCCGCGGGAGAGCAAAACTGCATGCAGATTCTGCATGGCTTTGACTAAAGCATTGTGGTCCAGCTTATCGGACTCCGCAGTTAAATACTCGTTGCCGACGGCTATGCCGACGATGGAGGTGGCCGGAATGAAGGGGGCGACGCGAGCGGTAAACCACTTGTCGGCAGCCGTTGGGTTGGAGCTTATGTTGGCTACTTGTGGGTTTTCGACTGCAACAATGAGGTCTATGCCGGTGTTTGAGAAGGCTTCGAGGATTTCTGGGTTGGTGTCGTAGATCTTGACCTTGTTAATGAGGGTGGATTGGAGCAGCTGCGCCACCCGCTTCGGCGGAGGAAGGTTGTTTCCCATTGTGCCGTAGTTTACTCCGATGGAGGAAATTCTCGGCAGTAGGCTGAGTTGGAGGAGAAAGAGGAGGAAAGAGAGAAGGAGAAGAATGGTAGGGGCCATTGTTGTTGATTTTTGCCTAGACTTGCTCGAGGTGGAGTGAGTATATATATATATATACATATATATGTGGCCTAATTTCTATTATTGGTTTGCTTAACTTATAAACTTTTTTAAATATTTATAAACTGTTTGAAAGTTTATAAGGTGTTTGATAAATTTTTTAAGGAAATAATTTATGAACACTAATACAAGATGTTAGAATTTTATAGGTTTTTCTAAAATTTCTCAAGGTTATTTGCCAGTATCCCTTAATAAATTAAAAGATTAAAAAGATCCTAGCAAGTATTCTAATTAAATTTTGAAAATTATAATTTTAAACATTAAATTAAATTCAAAATAGACAACAATAACATAATGTTAATAAGAACATCAAATCCAACACATAATGATAAATTTCCCTTAAAGTAAAAATTATCATTTTACAAGCTTCAATAATACTTCACAAAATGTAGAACTTCGTGAGATTATTCCTAAGTAAACCTAAAAAGAGACACACCTCAAATTTGAAATGTATAACAAAATCTAGACATGCGAACAAGACTACCCTGTCTATGGGGAAGGAGTTTGAAAAAAGTCCCACCCATCGTCAATTATGATACACACTTTTTGGCTGGATAGCAATTGGCAGGTCTGCATGGTGTGACGAAAAGACTAGTGCAGTTATGAGCTTTGATTCCTTTGACAAATTGCCTTAGCACTATGCACATTTGAAATTTTGCGTTCAACATGCATATATCAAATAATGCCATCAATCTATACTATACCACTCTACATAATTGAGTACAAAATTATTAATTTCATTTTCACTCAAAATATTTCTTATTTTTATTTTCAAAATTTTCTAAACTTATCGTACATCTTGTTATCATATCAATCAAATTTAAATTTAATTTGATATGCACATACAATACCCATTATTATTTTAAAATTAATAATATCTACATATATTTTATAAAAATAAATATTTTTAAGCATAAAAATTTGTAAATCAACTAATTTTTTAATCGTATACTTATTCTAATCATTATTCTCATTTTTATTTTGCAAACCTATACTAAATTTTCAACTTTTAAAAATGTTGAAAGTGAAAATTAAAAATGAAAATATATCCAAATGGGTTATGATTAGGTAGGGTTTTTTTTTTTTTACACTAAAATGAATATTTCACTACCAATTAGGAATAATAATATCAGCAAAGTACATAGAAATATGATCTTCTTACATGATAATTTCAAATTTAAAAATAGAGACTCGAGCAAAACTATAAACTTAGAGTGATTCAATCGGATAAAAAGATGGAGTCTAGAGTTCAATAGGACGTGGGGGCCCAATAATGACTGAGGCCCTAATGGATGGATTTTCAGTAGGATAAGAAGTTGAGTTGTGAAAGGAAATAATTTATGATATGATTTTGTTTTTCTATAGAGGTGAAATCTTGTTAGGAAACTGAATGTTCTAGGTATAAACAGCATCCTAAAATCATAATTTAGATACGTTCTATTATTATTATTATTATTATTATTATTATTATTATTATTATTATTATTGTTATTATGATGATGGTGGTGGTGGTGGTGGTGGTTTTAGTGTACTTCTATTCTTTTTCTCTAATAAAAGAAATTGCAATTTTTAATTGAGTATTAAAGGCTTATCTTTGAACAAAGTTAAGCACCTTAATACTATGCTTGGTTCATGAATTTTGGTGGGAAAAAAACAGAAAATACTAAAAAAAAAATATTTTTAAATATAGTGTATTCGAAGAAAATGAATTTTTCTCACAAAATGGTGAGAAAAATAAGGAAAAAGTCTATTTAACCTCTCTCTTCTTCTTCACCATATACACTCATTCATTCATTTCTCCATTGTTTTTTTTAATAATCAAACAAGTTTGAAATTTTATATTTTTTTAATTTTGTTTTCTTTTTTTGTCATATTCCTTAAATGTTGTTGATATGGGATAGCCCAACAGGCCCAACAGGCCCCCTTTACAAGTAATACAGCCCACGAGATCCAATGTTAAATTATATAGTTTAGTAGGCCCAACAGGCCCGAAATCAGAGGATTCAACCCACTAAGTCCTGAGGCAAGTTACTTTGGTCGACCTCATATAAGAAGTCCCGTAGTCGACCCGTATCGACCTGAGG